>DVZN01000354.1:0-13848 GCA_018237365.1 Caria ino melicerta
CTCCTACATACTTGCCTAGCTTCCTCCACATTCATTACTCTCTTCATACATACACGCCGGTTTCGAAGACTTTTGATCCCGCCCTCGGATAATACACGGGCGATTTGGTCATGGAATGTCAAGCTAGGTCTCCCTGGGTACCTACAGCCATCCACATTCGCATTGTATATTTGTTTAGTCAATCTTGCATCATCCATTCTTTCTGTGTCCGAACCAACGGAGCATGCCCTTTCGCATTTTTACACCGACACTTTCTTTCAATCCTACTCTTTCCCTTATTTCGCTATTGGGATTTCGGTCCGCGATCAATATTTATTTTACCAGTTTATCAATTACATGTCTGGTAGTTTGTTATTGGATGTAGCTATAGAATTTCTATCCTCAAGTCTTTAGATACATGAGCTCCCTGTAGCAATATATTGCTCATAAAAATTCTCAATACAAGTGTCTTTTTTGGTGTAATAACTTGCCCGGGAAAGCATCCACCACCTCACCTATTGCTACTGCCATTATGCTAGTGTTCGACATCATCCATTCCTCTCTGGAAAATATAGTAATTTATAGATTTGGTCCCATGCCTTTGAATATACATAGAGCTGAAACTGGCGTGACTGGCGACAGCGCGCAGCGGCCAGCGGCGCCGTGAGCTCCACGCGACTAACGTTGATGCTGATATACTTAGGGCTGAAACATATTATTACGGGTCTTGTTCAAGTTATATAAAATAAAAAAATAGTTTTCCTAGACTGAATCCTACTCCTCTACGTAAGCCTCTCTAGGCTTTGAAAATTAATCAATAATGATAGTGGTATCTAATAACGGAAATTTTTTGAGCCTTGCTTTAATAAGATAAATTTAGAAAAATCCCAAAATCGATTATTTACAGGTGTACTCACCCTTGCAATAACCGACCGCGGTCAAACTTACAGGATATAATGCTAAGGACTTCAGCAAAGGTCTGATATAATTTTGGAGGGAGCAAAATCTTTGAGTCTTGCTTTTATAACAAAAACTTGAAAAAAATACCTAAAATCAATTATTTGCATGTGTATCTTGCCCCTGCAATAATCAATTGCGCTCAAACCTTCAGGATATAATCCTAAGGACCTCAGCAAGCGTTTTTAGCATCATTTTTTAAAGGGAGCAAAATCTTTTAGTCTTACTTTCATATAAAAAATTGGAAAAAAACGTAATATTTATTATTTTACAAATAATTAAAAAAAACTTCAGAGGCAAGCATAGGTATAGTCACATTACCTTATTTATTCCTGTCGCCATAATGTCAGTGCATGCTGTTTATGTATTTTGGTTTGGAGAGTAAGGTAGCCCATATGTTTATTTTTGTAAGAAGCTTAAAACCTAGGATGGCAACATATGGTACAGTTCACGCAAAACTTAAATATGCCTGGCTCGAAGTTCATTCTGTAGTCTGGCACAGGTACAATTGATTGCAACAATTTAATAGCAACTTTCGGCGCCAAGTTCAAAGGCATGATTTTATTAGTATGTTTGTTGTTATAGTTAAATTGTTGTGTATGTAACTTTTCTATAGTGCACCAATTTAAATGTATAAACCGATTTTGGCGAAATTGGTGGTTATAAATGCGGTCTAAGATGGTTAAGAGCTGACTAGTTCAGACAATTGGTAAAACCATTTAAGATTTTTTTAAATATACATATTATATCAATTTTAATGTGCTTTCGTGCACATACACACCATTTGTGTGCCTGCCTGTGTTGTGTGCATACGTGCGTGTTTGCTTTTGTATGTATTTGTACATACGTACAAAATCAAACACATGTACATTTGGGTACCTAAGCTTTTGGTAAAAACTGTACAAAAATCCATTCAGTTTTTGAGAAAACCATCACATACAGACAGGTTTTTGGGATTATTTTATAATAAAATGTATATAGGTTAATAGCGAACCATTATATAGGTTTCACTTTTTACAACAATATTAGATATTTTATTATTTGCCCTGCTGTAAAAAGTGAAATCGGTAAGCATTAATCCATCTACCAATATAATAAAAGTGTAGAAGAGTGAATTCTGTACATTGAAAATATTTTCGAAAAAAAAGGTAGTGGTGAGGATTCTAGTGGCAGGGATGGTGGTGGCGGGTATGTTGGGGAGGTTGATCACCAACCTCCCCACCAGTCCCCTCCTTCCTCCTAAACTACTTTTTATCCCCTTTAATTTAGGACGGGATTGCGTGAGGTTGGGTGGGGTGGAGTGGTGTGAAGTGATGTCAAATAACGTCGAGAAGGGTTTGTTAAAAATAAAAATGCGAAGTTGCGGGCATCAGCTAGTATTAAATAAATCAATGTGAGAAACAGCAAATGTTTATAATAAAATATTATTATTTATCACCAATACTGACAAAAAATATTTACGACAGGTTTTAGCGCCACACCACCTCCACCAAATAGACAAAGCAGTGATTCTGCAATATCTTTACAAACTGAGGTTTCTAAACCGTCATCGTCAGTTGATCGCAATGAAAGCAAAGTTACTCCAACACCTCGAGGTCGTAAGAGAAGTGGAGATAGTATGGATGATGCATCCATTAGCAGTCAGTCTCATGATTACCGCCCAGGGATTTCAAGACGTGTTGACGAATTGCGTATGTCACAGAAAAAACGGAAATATGTTTCATCTTATGAAGCGGATTCAGATTATGACGACAATGGTGGATCTCTTTATTCAGCAGAAACTGATTCTGATGATTTCCTAGACTTCAAATGCACTATATGTCCTAAAAAATTCAAATCTCGAGCAAGTTTGCGAAGTCATGTAGGTTATCACAAGAGATCTACCAAAGATGTACCCAACAATTCCACTAATGACACCGACGATTGTATTGACAATAGTTTACTTGACTTTGATAAAGGGCGCGCCACACCTGACCAAAACCAAGAATTATTAAATCATACAGGAGATGCAGAAGACGTTGAAGATAAGCTAAAGTGTGATAAATGCGATAAAACTTTCAAATTAAAAATAATGTTAAAACGTCATCATGAAATATGTAAAATGTCCTCTCCACAAAAGAAACTTCTAGTGTCTTTGGAGCCAATTGATGGTCATCTGCCTATAAAGCAGAATGAGAACAAAATAGATTGTGAAATGTGTCCGACAAAGTTTAAAACTGTCGAGAATTTAGAAAAACACATGCGAATATGTCATGCAGCTGTTCTTAAAAAAAATATTGAAAAAACTAATGCAGATGGCAAAATATCAGTACCTTGTTATTACTGCCATCAACCTTTTGAAGATTATTATGCTCATAGTGCTCATTTCCAAGTCTGCCCCCAAAAAAATGATTCAAATTCATTTGAGTGCACTGTGTGCCAAAAGTTAGTGTCGAAAAAAGCAACCTATTTTTTGCATTTGAAAGCTCATTTTTTTCCATTAGCAACAACCAAAACTCAAGAAATTAAATCTAGTCCACAAACATTTCAATGTCGTTTATGTGAACAGAAGCTAGATAGTCAGGAGTCTTTAATCGCTCATCTTTCTGATCATATGTCAAACGCAAAAGATAACAATGGAGAAGATGATAATGATGATGATTCTAAGTAAGTAGATTTTAAAAATCTTGTCAGTTTTAGTATTCAATTTGGAGCTAAAAGCCCATCCTTTATAAAATCCTATCATTTAAATATCGTGTTCTGGTTGCATCCCAGCCTCAAGTGACAAATAAATATCGTCACGTCCATATATCCTCGAAAGGGTAGACAAAGGTACATACTAGTACTCACTTACGATAAGTCGACGATATTAGGTCCCCTGATGTAACGGGTGGCAAGTCCATCGCCAATCGGGCACAAATCCAATATCATACAATGTTGTTTTTCAGAAAAACTGAAAAAAATTATAGAGAACAAGTTGACCAACCCATGACCTCCCGCGTCATAGTCAGTTCTCATTTATTTCTCATATTTTTAAATATATTTTGAAGTTAATTTATAAATGTTCAATCCCGTCTCTCATTCAAACATGCATGCATGATATGACACTGATATTTCGAGGTGTTTACGAATATGTTTTTATAGTAGTGAAATATATTTTAGGTCGGCTTCAATTGAAGAAACTGCATCGGTAAGTTCTGAATATGACCCGAAGAACTCCTTGACAAACTTAAAATGTAAAGTTTGTGACAAAGCATTTACTTATAAAAAAGCTCTTTTGACTCATGAATTAAGACACACTGAAGATGAAAAAAAAGTTAAAAATGAACCAATTAATAAAAATTATTCAGAGTCTGAGTCCAGTCAAGATGATGGGGAAGATGATAACACATGTGATATCTGTGAAAAACAATTTTCTTATAAACGTCTGTTGTTACATCACAAGCGCACTAAACACCATATGACCTCAGGAATAAAACGTGCCAAAGTAAACTTGAAAGACTGCACAGTGCGCTGTCTGATATGTGACATTGAGATGAAAGTAAGCGCTATTAATGAACATAATCAGACCCACATATCAGTAAACATGAAGCCGAGAAATGAATATACATGTACATTGTGCAACACGACATTTAAAAGTTGCAGTGCACTGGCAAATCATATTAAGCTTGTGCACAGATTAAAACAACAGACACCTAAGTTGAGTATGTCAGCCCCAGACTTGGCGGATTTTTGTGAAGTCGTTGTGACGAAGGCGGAGCCCCTGGATGAAGTCCAGACTCACAACGGCTTTGATGAGGCTTCTGCCATTGAAAATACACCTCTCGTTAACATGGCTGGTCTGACTTGCCATATATGTAACAAACAGTTGCCTACTTTGATCTCTCTAAAGCGACATATTAATTGGCACAAAAATGTTGGAAATAATTTGGAGAAGAAACTAGAATGCTTCGTCTGTAAAGAGGTATTTATCTTTTTTATTAAAAATATATTAAAGGCATCATTAAGAGTTGTGGTTGATGATGTAGTGTTTGAACAAGTGAATGAAATTGTATATCTTGGTAGTGCTTTTGGCAAGGATGGAAGGTACACTTGAGTGAATGGAACAATAGGTAAGCCACTTCAAAACGAAGTTGTAAGTTACAGTGCTCAACCTGCTTTGCACAACTGAGTGCTTATCCGAACCTCACTTTAGGTAAGTGAGAGCTCCGTAAAGCTTGCGAAGTGACGCTCGCGTACCAAATACGAAGTAGTGTGAGATCAGAGAAAGAGTGGGATTAAAAGAAAGTGTCTGTGTAAAAATGAGAAAGGGCATACTCCAAAGGTTTGGTCATGCGGATAGAATGGGAAGATGCAAGATTGATAAAACAGATATTACAATGCAAATGTGGATGACTGTAGTTACTGATGAGAGATAGGTTGACATTCCATGACCAAATAATTCACTTGTGAATTATCTAAGGGTGGTGTCAAGTGTCTCCAAAACTGGAGTGTATGTATGAAGAGGGTAATGAATGTGGGGGAAGCTAGGCAAGTATGTAGGAGTTGTGACACTTGGCACTCCGTACTCTGCCTAATCATTAGGAATTTGGCGTGAAGATATGTATGTGCAATAGTAATAACTAAAAATTATTGTTTTATTTAAAAAAAAACATGGTAATTATATTTAATATTTTAATAATAAATGGTCACATCAGAAGTATCTAAAGATCAAGTATGTTTTGTAATATAAATATCCAATTTATATTTACCAAATGTATTCTTCCAGACTGGCTTCATTCTTTTATCATTTTAAGTTAGCAACTAATTCCGATATTTTTGAAAAATAAAAAATGCTATTTTTGCTAATTGTGGGACATTAACCTATATTAATATTGTTAATTAAATAAGAAAAAATATTAAATAATGAAGGATATTTTTAATTTTGTTTTACAGATAAAATAATAAATAAATGTTTCCATTATTGATACAAATCAGACTATCACCCATTTGGCATGCATAAAATCATGGAGGAATATCAGCCCATATTTTTTCTTAGAAAACAAAAGTTTTTGTGGAGAGTGAGAACTTCCATACTCGGCAAACAGCTTTTTGGAGCATATCCCATGCATGCTCATTCAACTCTAGATGTGCTTGGATGTGCATTGTTGGGCACTAATTGAAACAATCCTTAGTGCATAAATCTTAAAATAATGTTGCCTCACAATCCAAATTAGAGTGGTTCTTCCCTTGTTCCTAAAATTGACCCAAACCAATATTATTTTTTCGCTATATGTATGAATTACCTGACAAAGTTATAAACATTCTTAGCGTCCAAAAATCCTACCAACCAAATAGTGAAATTCACTATTACAAATCAATATAATCTTAATAGCTAAAATAATAATTCTCGTTTGCAGTATAGTCTAAAACACATTCGATCCTTAGACACTTTATAAATTTGAATATTAGATAAATAAATGCCCGAAATGGCGATGGGCTTGCCACCTATCACATCATCGACCCAATATCGTCGGCTAATCGTTGGTGCATACTAGTATGTGCTAGGAGGCTATATGACGATATTTATTCTTATATAAATAAATTATTAACTATAATTTCCATTCTACAGAAATTCCGGTTCCAGTGTCACTACAAGATGCATATGCGCGAACATTATCACGACACCAACCTCGATCCTAAGCACCTTACGTGTCCCATTTGCGGCCGCAAGAGCAAACATTTACGCGCCGCTCAAGCTCACATGAACTATCATAAACAAACGAGATTTCAGAGCAAGGACTATGAATGTTCAATTTGTAAGAAAGTTTTCCAATATAGAAAAGTATACCTCACTCATATGGCTGTCCATTACAAGAAAGGAGAAAGTGCAAACTCCATTGTTGGTTATGAACTTCCACAGACTGCTGATAGAACAATATTCGATGGAACTCACAAATGTCAAATCTGTGGCAAAATCTGTGATTCGGAGAGCTCACTGAAACATCACACTATATGGCACAAGTCTAAAACTTTATTATACGGAGCTCGTCACCAATGTGAGATTTGCAATGTAGCTTTTACTAACAAAAAAAGATTAGAGCTTCATACAAGAGCACATTTTGAAGATGAAAATGGGCCATTTAAGTGTCACATATGTGGGAAGGGTTATATTGTAGAAGACTACTATAAAAGACACGTAAAAGGTCATAACTTCGATCATCAATCGCATAAAAAACGAATTGAGAAACTTAGAAAAGGTAAAGTTAAATGCCCGATATGCACGAGGTATTACCCAGACTTAGTGAAACTTATACGTCATCTAAAACGCACGCATCCTGAAAGCAAGATGATCAAGGAAGATCCAGATGCACCTCCGCCGAACTATTTCTCATGCAAGCTATGTGCGAAAGTATTCCTTGACGAAAAAAGATTACAGTTCCATGAAGAAGCACACTTAAGGAAACCAGAGTTTTTCAAATGTAAATTCTGTGGCAAAAAGACAATTTCCTTGAAAAATCATAGAATACACATCAAAGGCCACTTAACACAAAAATATATTGATAACCCACTTAAATGTCCTAATTGTGATGAACACTTTTTGCGAGGATATGACTTGCATTACCATTTACGCGATGTGCACAAGATTGATGAAACATGGATAGCTGAACGTGGTCCGCAAACTTTGGATGGGCCTCTAAAAGAATTTCAGTGTTCAATTTGCTATAAAGTTCTAGCAAGTAAAGGAAATTTTGAAAGACACATTGATTATCACAATACTCTAAGATGTAACTACTGTTTTGAATTTTTCGGAGGATCTAGGTTCTTAGAAGGTCATTTAGCTTTTAGTTGTGAAAAGCGTAAGATTATAGGTGACACAGAAATTTACCCAAAAAAAATAAAATGCCACTTATGTTATAAGGCATTCCATTTGCAAGTCAAATTAGATTGTCATTTAAGAACACAGCATGATATAAGAGTGTTCAAAAAAGTGTCAGCTGGTGCTAAAGAAATTGTTTGTGATTATTGCTTCAAGGTTTTTGAGAATGAATATGCATTGAACACTCATAAGATTTACCATCGTACAGTTGGTTATTTCGGATGTATTTATTGTCCTAGAAAATTTAGCACAATGACTTTGTACAGGAAACATAAAAATTATCACTTTGCACAACTACATGTTGATAATCCAGTAAAATGTGAACATTGTGACGAAACATTTGTTGCTTTTAGAGACATGATATACCACATGAGGGATGTGCATGGAGATGACAAGGAATGGGTCATTTTGCCTAAAGAGTCTATAGAAGAAAAATGTTCAATTTGTAATAAGATATTCTTTAATCTTCACAGACATCTTGACTATCACGAAGAGAATAGATGCAAGAAATGTGGCGAATATTTCTTTTCGACCTTAGACTATGATAATCATCTCTGTGCGATCGATAGTGATGAAGAGAATACAGAAATATATGCTACAGAAATGCCGAAATATGAAGAATGTCGCTTCTGTTTCAAGCCTTGTACTAAAAAGAATTCTGTGAAAAAGCATGAACATATACACAAGACCTCTGGAGCAATATCATGCCGATTTTGTACTCTTAAATTCAAAACAATAGATGCATTTAACATTCATGCATTTTCGCATAGAAATAGGAAATATAAAACCAAACCAATAAAATGTCGTATTTGCAAGGAGCGATTTGTAAAGTATGGTCCATTTATGAAGCATATGAAAGTAGTTCACAAGTCTACTAAGAAGGTTCACTACAGAGCAACAGTGAAGGCTGAAAAATGTGTAATTTGTGGGGACGATTTTCCAAATCTCCACAATCATTATAGAGCTCATTTACAAAATCAATGTCAGTTATGCAACAAATATTTTACTTCATCTAGATTATTCTCATTGCACAAATGTGATAATGAGGATTCTGATTTAACTAAAGTATTCACCAGTGACGTAGACTTGCCAAAATTAATTAACGAATATGTCCCAAAGGACGAGAAAGATGATGAGAAGTTTTATGGCAACGATGATGATGACGATAATGAGGATGACGAAACACAATTGGAACCAGTGAAGAACAATCCAAATATAGCGACAGAGCCAAAAGTGAGAAGATCTAAACAGGAGCCGCGCACATATTTAAAGAAAATTAAAGAATCTAAATCAACTCCAACATCTCAGGATGAATCAAGTCAAAACTCTATAGACATAGATGAAACAGACTTACACGCATTGGTACATGCGCCGATAATATCTGATGTGCTCTCACTTTATCAGAAAAAAGATGAAACATTAAATAATGAAAAAGATGAAGATGTTGTAATACTTGATGATGACGATTCTGTTGGATTTGATTCAACTCCTATTGTAATAACAATAGAAGATTAAAATACGGACATAATTTTGACATTGATCAATATCAAAATCACCAATATGACTTATGCCACAAAATTAATTGTTAGATCTTAAATGTCAATTGATTTAAATGGAAAACACTTATTATGGTGTGAATGAATATATTCATGTATGTTTAGTAAGATTATGAATATGTTTTTTTTAAATTTTTTATGAATATGAATAAAAGTGGGTTGTTTACGAACCATTTTCGTCACATTTTAGACGTATGTTGCACTTCTCTATTGTAACTGTCAAATCTTTAGTGTTGTTTCAAGTTTTGTTTAACAATTTATAAATTCAAATGTGTTTTCAGTATATTAAATATGAGCACTGGTAAGTGCTATGCTATGCTGAACGCCTCTTAGCCACCGTTTAATGTAAAAATTTCAGAAACCACCCGTTTGTTTATTTATCGTTAATGCCACGATAATGTGTATTAAACGTACTTTTTTCAAAATGAATTATAGCTGTTAGCCAGCTCAGCCTCGTCAGCTCTAAATTACTTGGGCATAACAGTGTTCTGCCGAGGCGAGTTAAATATACCAGAAACAATTTGTCCTTAATCTAAAAATGCATATGGTTTGTTTCAAATAAATCCAACTAAAAAGTTTTTAATGCCGCTGTACTCTGATGGCAAACGATGTGCGAAAAACTATGGTTAGTATTGCAAACATGCAATAATACAGTGCAATAATCGTAGTAGAAGGCGGGGTGAGTATGTGATCTGACAGTCTTTGCGAAAATTTCACGTTTTTGTTTGTATAGGAGTAAAGTGTTGTAAAGGAGTAGGTTATTTTTTTAATTATTACATAGAAGAAGGTTGTTTTTATAACATTTTTTTAATTCATCCGCTTGGGGGATTCATTCGTTCAAATAATAAAATAATTAACAAAAATGCAATAGATTAATCAACAAAACCAATTAATAAATCTATTAACAAATAACAATAACTTACAATAACATAGTAAAACTTTAACAAAACATTCGAACTACAAAATGGCCGACTGGTATCGTATACCCGGCCGCGGTACTTGCTAACTTGAGTGACTAACTTTGACTACTAAACTTTGACTGGCTTTATTTGAAACAGACTAAAGGGTTATTATTTTTAAAACATTTACAATCTCGTCGTGAACTTAAACCAATAATTTGACAAGGGCCGCATCTAAACATTGTAAAAATGCTTTCCTAGATTATGATAATTTTAAAATTTAAAAACTGGGTAATGAAATTCAACATACAATTTTATAACTGACTGAACACTACCTATAGAATAATATTTATTTGGGTTGGGTAGTATGTTAGCAGACACAAATTAATACCTGTAATGGATTAGTACAAATAATACATGACTTGTACAATACAGCTTTCAAGATTTACATGTGTCTTGAATGCAGAGGCGTTCTATCTGGCACGTTTGAGCAGATATGTAAGTAGCTTTTATTTTGGTGTAGTGTCACGGTTTATATGTTCAAATTTTTATAAATATTTTTTATATTTTGTAGCCACTTGTTTCTAGAATACTAATTAAGTAAGCGTCTAGATGTTAGTATTAAGTTTAGATGGTTTATGTAGGTCTGGATAATCAAAAATCTTTATTAAGTCTTATTAAACTTGTAAATATTCTCTAATTCACCGGCTAGAAGGCTGCCATATTGTAAATATATATCATAGAACATTTTTAAGTTAACCTTTTACTGATGGTAATTTTTAGAAACGTACATTTAAGTAATTGTGTAATACTTTCCAAATATGTTTTAAATGTTTCAATTTCTGTCAATGGCTTGTATTGCATATAGATATTGCTTCATTATATAATACTTTGTGTACTTTATTTAAAGCTATTGCTTTGAGTTTAATAAGATTTGTGTCGTAATAATAGTTTTTGTAATCAAGATTGAGGCGTGGAATACTTCTACCATTGAGAATTTTCGTTAATTTCAAAGTAGTATATCTATAGAGCACATGGTGTGGTCTTGTTTCTTTTTTTTTTGTTAAATTTGTTTGTTTAATGCTTTCATGTTTAAAACAAAAAAACTTTGAGTGTATTATTTAATAATAAGATCTGACGGTATATGCCTATATGTGTATTTAATAGATTTTGAATATTAAGGTTATTAAGGCGTAAGCTTTTGCTCTAGGGGAAACAAAATTATTCATGAGCCCTACAACTTACATGACATGAAAGTTATTTAGATCTCTTTTATAAAGATACAGTTTATTTTGTAATATGAATTTTAGTTTTTGGTGTCTGCATTCCAAATTTTTTAGCTTGTAATATACTTCGCTATTGAAAAATATTCATATAAGCCTTTTATAATTCGCCTAAGTTTTTTAGGTTGATAAGGAGTCCGACCTGTTTTTTCAGTATCAATAAATTATCGTCATGTTCCAAAGTATTTTACTTTTCTAAGTCGGATCTGTGGACATAAACGTAGGAATAAGATGATGGACATTTTTGAAAGTTATTAGGTACTAAAAATGTTTTTAGAGATCTTGAAACTTTCCTAATGTTCGATTAAAATTATTTGATTGTAATCTGGTAATAATATTATGAACCTGAACTTTTATCATGGTTTATTTTTAATGTATGTTTAATATGTTTTTTAAGTTTCAAATAAATTTATACATATAAAAAATAACTTTAAAAGGCAATTTTTGAATAAAGTTTTAATAAATGTTTAAAAATTGAGATAGTTTTGTTTAAAACGTTGACATGCTTGTAAATGATAAATGAACATAACCTTGGGTAAGTGAAAACAGATGAGATTTTTGATAGGTTAGCATATGTAAAAATTATAAAAATGTATGTATTTTTTCTTCAGAAAATAGGGTGTTAACTTTTGGTTCGTGTGACATCTGTAGTTATTTAGGCTGTTTGCGAAGACATATTTTGAGAGGTAAGAGTTTTTCAATGTAATTTTCGAATATGTCATCCTCACGAGGTTAATAGAATCTCCCTAGTTCGGCACTATTAAAAACCAAATTGGTCTGGACTATTGGCATTTTCGGATTATTGGATTGTATTGACAACTTCATAAATGAAGGATTTCTTAAATTGAATACAATATATCTGATAATCTGTTCATGTGTCACATGTTTTTCTATCTTGAAAACAGCAGGTAACGTACAGCAGATAGTATAAAATGTATGTAAATGCGCATGTGATAAGTTTTGAGATATTGCTTGTTAATTATAGTACGTGTTAATTATAGTAGGAAGCCGGATGTTGGGACATGTCGGTCTAAAGAAGTGCCGGATTACTAAAAATATACAAGTGTGAGTTTACCATGACTGAATGTTTTTAGACATTTAGGCGCTTAAAAGTTTTTATATACAAAGTAAAGGGCGCGTAAGTCAGCAGTGGCGGTGTTAGAACAGACGTGAACATGGTATTGTGTGATATTTGAGCTTACGGACATTATTGATTTTTTAATAAATAGAGATTATTGAGTTTTGAATAATCTCCATGAGATTCTTTTAGACCAGTGATTCTTAACATTTTTATGATGTGTCCTTAATCAAACTAACGGGTTGTATTAGAGGTCAGTAATTAATAATTAATAGCAAATTATCTTAGGGGAAAAAAAAGTTCTTAACATTTTGCTGAAATTATTTAGTTTGCTAGGAAATATATTTTTTTAATTAATGATTCCAGACATTTTACTATTGTTTTTCAATTTCTGACCTCTAGTACAACCCGTGTGTGCAATTAAGTTCACCAGTATGGCGCCACTCTGAGTTATAAGTATCTAACTTTCGAGTATTAGTATGTGTACCTATAACGTATATAAATATAGGTACCTATATATCAGAAATTTACGACAGTTTGTCGACCCGCTGGCCATTTATGTGAGTCGACACTTGCTAATTAAGTCCTGAAAAGCTATTGGAAGCCATACCATAAGAATTGAATTAATCGAGTCTCAAGGTGAGGATATCTGCTGTCACTGACACCTCACGCTAGTTCGTATTTCAATGTGTCTACCATTAGCTTACTATCGAGAAACTCGCTAGCGTCTAGCGTAAATTGCTGGTTATATTTGTATGACAAATTTAGTTCTTTCCCTGCATAACCAATAGGGGCGCTGTACTAATAATTTACGGCAACCCTAGCGAGTTTCTCGATTGTGAAGTCATGGTAGACACACAGAACTATAAATTGCTTTGTGTTTTAAAATTGAAAAAAAAAAGTCTACAACATGAACATTAATTTGTAATCAGCATTAACATTTTTTCATTTATTTAATTCCTATATGTACTTATTTATAAAAACTTCAACTCTATTCTCTGAAAATCAGAAGTAGATAATTTCAAATCAATAAGCATTGAGAGCTAAGTTCAAATACCTAAATTGAGCGCTTTTGAAATCTAAATAGAATACTGTGTGTCTACCACGAGTTTACAATCGAGAACCTCGCTAGCGCCTCCGTCAATTATTTGTACCCCTATTGGTTACGAAAAGAACTAAATTTAATAAATAAATAAATATCACTGGACTAATCACACATATTGATCTAACCCCAAAGTAAGCAAATTATTTACTTGTG
>DVZN01000355.1:0-13837 GCA_018237365.1 Caria ino melicerta
AAAAACTGAAAAAACTCATAGAGAACAAGTTGCCTGACCCAGGAATTGAACCCAGGACCTCTCGCATCAAAGTCGAACACCGACACCACTAGTCCTTTATATAATATATATTTAGTCGTCCAATCGGGCATATTCTATTTTTCCCTGGACATTTTTTTTGTTACGAAACTAGAAGCATGTACCTACTATATTTGATGTAACTTCGAATGAATAAGTCATATTATAACAGTTGTCACGTAAATACATAAATTATGTACGAACTAATTGGAACAAAAAATTGTCTGACCACGGATTCAAACCCAGAACATGCGACCGTATACTAAGGCCAACATCACTAAACCAATGAATCACAGTTAAAATATAGCCATAATATTACGTGTCTAGCATTTTTCTTTTATTTGTATATGTTGGTAAAGAATTTGTAGGCCTAATTATTTAAGCGTAATAAAATTTAATCTGTTTTTAAACAAAACTTTGTTAAACCTGCTTATTATATAAAACAGCATTTCTATTAGTTTATAATTTAATAAATTAAAAATTAAAATTTAGGAATATTCAAATTAAATAATTGATATTAAAGATTTTCTACAGGTCATTCAACCTTTAAAAATCTCGAGTTATAAATTCTATTCCCAAAAAATATCTACACTTACGTCTATATATTACAACTAAAATTGATATGATAAATAAATTCTTCATAGGTAGCGTCAATTTCGGTAAATGCCTCAAGATAGTTAACAAATTTTGGAAATAAATAATTGTAGAGTTCTACACTAAATAATCTAAAGTAACCCTGTCAGAAATTAAATACGTCACACCCAATGAAAAAGTCTGAACTTTCAAATGATAATATAATAAAAAATAACATATACTTATTGTAAATTTAAAAAAATATTTGTTTATCATTTTCGATTACTTTTATCAATTGCAATAATGAAGGAAAATGAAAACAAACTTCTTTTTTGCCTTTGTTATTGGCATGAATTAAATACTATCGTTTTCCTTATTACCTCTAAAAATAAATTGTTTTCGTCGTTTTTTAGTATTGTTAAATATAATTTCACACAGTTTAAGACGTTACTAAACAGAAAATATATGAATAGGATATAATTTGAAAATTAAAATTGATTAATTGAATTTACATTACAAATTTAGAAAAAAAAGCACAGTTTAATCAATCCAGAATTATCATTCATCATGACAGTTACAAAATAAGACTTATTCCATTGGGTGATTGTGACGAAGCCCTACGGCCCTACTAAATAAACTGGTACATACCTGATACGCAGGGCTGAACGTCCTCAAGCACTCGCGTAACACTCAATAAAATAATACGCTAGAAAAAGCCTTAACAACACATAGGTACTCCACGGAACCGTGACTTCTACAAAATTCGTCTATTGCAACCACCGCGGAGGGCGGACGTCGATATCACCGTATTTACACTATCAGTCTGTGGGCTACTCTTCGTCGACGTTGATCTCGGAGTCGGCCGAGTCCTCGTCGTACGTGGACGACGACGCGAACCCTCGGCCGAGGACAGCAGAGCGGTTCTTCGCCGCCGCCGCTCTGTCACGCTGCCGACGATTCTTAAACCAATTCCCAACCTGCGTCGGCGTCAAGCCCGTCGCGGCGGCTAATTCACGTTTCTTCGTTGGGTTAGGATAAGGATCTTGTAAATACCACTCTCTGAGAAGCGACCGCGTTCGCTCCTTAAAGCAGTGTGTCTTTTGTTCTCCATCCCAAATGGTCCTCGGCAGCGGGAACTTCTTTCTCACGCGGTATTTGTCGACGGGACCCAGCGGACGGCCGCGGAGCCTCTCCGCCTCTTGATAATGGGCTTCTAACCAAAGAGCTTGTAGCTTGGCATGACTGGATCGCTGAAAACGATGCCTTTCAAGTATGGAATAGAGTTCACGATGACGACCTGCATGGAAGGCTACCACGGCTCGGGCACGGAGTACAGCTTCGCATCTCTCTAGTTCGGCGACGTTAGGGTGTGCGACGGGTAGAGACCAGAGGAATCGCGCCAAGCGTTCCACGTCGCCGCTTTCTTCGAGGGTTTCACATACGGTGGCGACTTGTGCGGCGCTGAAGGAGAGCGTCGGTAGAGGCAGCAAAGGGGTCGGCGCGGCGAGTTCCAGTGCGAGCGGAGGATCGCAGGCGGGCTCGGCGGCGCGCTCGGGCCCGCGGTGCGCCTCGAGGATCCGCGCGTGCAGCGCCGCCGTGGTGGACTCGTCCCAGGAGCCGCGCATCGGTGCGAGTGAGCGCGGGGTCGCGCGCCGTGTGAGCCGGCAGGCCGCGCGCGCTTGGGCGGGGCGCCGCCGCCGCCCTGATTGGCTCCCGCCGGCCAATCGGCGCGCGCCCGCCCGGGGGCCGGATAGCTTTCAACCGCGCGGCGCGTATCCGGCGGCCGCGTTTAACAGAGCGGCGGGCCGAGCCCCCCGCGCCGCCATGATCCGTCACGCACACCGCCCGACCCCCCTCTCCACCCACCCGATACATTACCTGCGAACCTGCAATTAATAGTCTCCATATATTCATCCGGGTGGATTACGAGCTTTTATTTGCCCGATGTGGTGCTACCGATCGATAAATTAAGCCCTGGTGGTTAATCCGCTTTGTGTTTCGGGCTAATTATAAAAACATTAACCACACTACATGCTCAATAATCTCAATATCTCTCCTTATTTAAAAATGTAGAGTCGATTTCATATACGGTCTAAGTACTCGGCACTATATTTTTGCTTATTATTTTTTTGTATAGGTAGAGTAAGAAATAATATACACATATAACCTACAGAGATTTATAATATGTAGGTATAGCATTGTATGAAGGTTTCCCAATTGCTATGTGGCGAAGGTAGTCTTTTTACATTTCTACTAGAAATTAACTCTACATTTTAAATAAAGAAGAGTTATTGAGATAATAATTGACCACGTAGAGCGATCAATGTTTTTATAAGTATTGCAATGTTTACAGGTTTTTTAAATTGTATTTTTTGTAACATAAATAAACATTGCAGCATTGGTTGGATTAAATATATTTAAACTAATTAAGTACATTCGCATCCATCTGGGTATTATCTATCTGTAGATATGTGTATAGGTAGGATTTTTTATAAAAAATATTTTTGTAACCTTTACAATTATTTTTTTTACCGTTTTAAATAAAATCATTGTTATAACAATGATAAGGTTTATAATACGCAGATTTTTTATATAAAAAAATTTATAATCTTTACAATCAAATTTTTTACTTAATAAGAACAGTTTTTACTGTTACGATGATATTGTATTTATATGTTTATAATAAATTAAACAATATAATACTGTCAAAAAACCGTTTTATACTTTATCAGTTTATTGTAACAATGATATCAACAAAAAATAGATATTAATAATTCAAGCAAAATAATTGATGATCTTTTCGTGTTATCTGCAATCTTCCCTCTCATTAAGGCGGCGGTTGAACAACTTTCGTGTTTATAATTTTGCTGGGGTTTATGTAGAGTCACAATGTAGAGTCGACGAATATATTGTGTAAAAAAAGATCTTATTAATAAGCATATTCGAACTTTTTTATAAATCTACAATCATGTTGGTCCTTTCAATTGTATTCTTAGTTATATTAAAACTTAATTATTTTAATTATTAAAAAATCAAACCCAGTAAGCATAACTGCAAAAATCAAACTTCAGGGTCACAATTACTCTCAAAATATATATGAGAGCAAATGGGAAGATTTACTTCCCATTTGCTCTCATATATATATTGAAAATAAAAAAGATATTTTAAGGTAATAAACTAAAATTATATCTAGGTACACGAATTGAGAACTTTTTGGTTTTGAGAAGTCGGTTTGAAAGAAAATATGAAGTGATGAATATTTTTTATAGTAAGTAATCACAACCGCCCATGAACACCTGCGAGTTTCATTTTTATGAAACTTGTATCGCTGTATTTGGTTCTATAACGCTTATTTAATGTTAAAAAGAAATATGGAAAGAAATAGCAATATAATTCAATAAAATACAAATATTCTTTATTGTACACCATCAACAAGGAATATACAATTTTATAAACTTAAAATTAATAGTAGGTAAGGTACAACCGGCGGTCTTATTACAAAAATGCGATTTCTTACAGACAACCAACATCATGTAACACTTATTTACTTATTGCTAAAAAGTTGATGATTTTGTTGTGGTGTTTTGTTGAATGGAAAAGAATAATAATATATATACGATATAATGTAAAGAAAGCAAATAAAATAGATACAGGATATTTCAAATGAATTTAGATTATAATTTACGTGGACCCTGTAAGGCAGTATTCTTTTAATTTATTTTTAAATGAAAGTACATTTTCAGACTACTTCATTTCATCTGTCAAACGCTAGGACGAGTGAAAGTAAACATGATTAATATACATATACAAGCGACCCGCTCCGGCTTCGCACGGATGCATAACTGATAGTAAATATACTTAAAAATGTCCCTCACAGACATCACATTAGAAACCTCTAAAATTATCAGTTTTTCTCTATTATTTTATGCATATATTATACATACATATAAACCTTTTTCTTGAATCACTTTATCTATAAAAAACCGAATCAAAATCCGTTGTGTAGTTTTAAAGATTTAAGCATACATAGGAACATAAGGACAGAGAAAGTGACTTTGTTTTATACTATATAGTGTTGCAGATATAAATATACTACATTAAAATTGTACAGTCAATATAACTACTACAGACATGTTAGTCATATAGAGTTAACAAAAAATTAAATATAAAAATAATTGAATGTCGCATATATTTATAACAGTGATATTCTAGTTTGAACAAAAAAAAAGCAACAAGGAAAAAATATAAATAGGCACTTTAATCTAAAGTTAGGCAGTGACCTACTTGGATAAAATACGTAGTGGAGTGAGGGAGATAAGTATTATTATAGTCGAACTTTCAGAACACATTACATGATTGAAAGGTAATGTCAATTACCTTTATACGGAAACTTTACCTTACCGGAACATATTTTATTAGATTACAAATATAGATTTACTTTTAGAAGTTGTTACTTTACGCTCATGTTTTGTTTTATCAAAATATGTGCTAAATACTGAAATAAATTGTCACGTCAGTCACTTTTCAAAATTAAATTATATTATCAAATAAATGAATATAAACAAACAAGTAAAATAAAAATAAGTATCAAAACGTCATATTCGCGGTAGACTTCAGCGAGATTTCAGCGTGAAAGCCTTTCCAGAGTATTAAGTTATTGAACGGCAAACCACACCCAGGCTGTAACGCTACACAGGTACCCGACACCGGGGTGGGTGCCTCACACCCCGGCCCTCCGTATTCATACAGATTACGTTTATTTCAAATGGATTTCCACTGCTCTTGTTAATTTTATCTTTTTATATTGTTCTGTATATTTATATAAGCATCTCTCAAGAAACTTACCAATGTAAGTATAGGTTATATTCATCTACGCCAATATAGTGATTAGTGTAAGTACCTACCTATAGAATATAGTTAGGTATATATATGAGCATAGTCGGTGTCCGACTTTTCGGTCCGAGGTCCCGGGTTTCTGATTTAAAATGTTTAATTAATATTTAGGACATTTAATTCATTGTGTATATTTGTTTTCGTATTTAAATCTAATTAAATCATAAGTATATATTTTTTAATGAAGTGTAGGTATATTTTAAATTCATAATATAATATATATCCGTATAAAGTGGATTGTAAACTAACTTGTAGCGTGAAGCGAATGTTATGTTCACCTGCAGCTGAAGTAACAATTAACTTGCATTTTTATGTTTTATCTAAATTGTTTTTATAAGTGTATAGGTACTTTTTTGTTTTTTTTTATCACACATATTGATGTAACCCCAAAGTAAGCAAATTATTTGCTTATTTTATGGGTATTATACGATATATACATAGAAATACATATATAAATACCAGAATAAATGTAATAAACATTCAGACCCAGAAATGCGAAGGTCTATGTTTATCACACAAACGCCCACCCCCGTCGGTAATCGAACCCGAGCCTTGCTATTTGTCCTCGTCATAAAGCAACTACGCTACTACTCGGCCTCGTCTAAAATCTTTATTTTTTAAGAATTTTTGACGTCGATAAGTGTACGCAATGTACCTTTGTCGATTAAATATATTTGATTGATTGATGTGGGGTAGAAGATGAACTTCATTTGTCGATGGTCGTCGCTTCAAACAAGTTGCACTGGCTGTGGTCACCGGACACCCTCTACTCCATCCGTTTTCCAGTTAAAACTTGTTTAATTATAATGTACTAACTGGTGCCCAAGTTAACCGTTCGAATAATGTAATGGGTTTAAACACAAAATAAATATAATATAATGAATATACTGCAGTGTCACTCAAGCTGAAACGACGGTGTGTGCTAAATGGATTGGATTTACCAAAAGTCGAAAACTCCAACAATATAAAAATTTTGTGTAATTATGGATTGGAGTAACGCCTGCTTTTTCTAATGAATAGGATTTTTTTCGTTCGGAGCCCTATCTCGGGGTTGTCCTCCGCAGTTTAGGTATACTCCTCGCCTGCCTACATTAGTAGGCCGCTAAAGCGGAAACCGCATTAGCTCAACACCGCTTGGACATAGCCATTCAGCACAATATAAGCGTTTAATCGACGTTTTAGGTATCAATTTTGATTGCACTCAAATATAAGCTAGCAAATTTATACTTAAACGTGCATTTTGTTAAGGAGTGAGACTTCTGTGGCCCTACTTTTATCTTAAAACAATAGTTGCCTAAGTTACTTCCATTAATTATTATCATCTTTTAGCTTTATACTCGTCCCAATAAGTTATAAATCGGCTAAAATAAATAAACTTCTACTACTCCGTGTTGGCCCAGGCTCCTTTGGAGAAGAGATCGTCTGCCTTCCTGCCAGGCAGCTCGTAAAAGGTGAGCATAGACTTAGTGTCACTAACACCGTGACCTTTGACTAGGTGGTAGTTTTGCTGCGGCTCACCTGATTTGTTTCTTCCGCCTTGCTTATTCCTGCCGCCATAACATCAGTGCTTGTCATTAATGTCTTTCGATTTCAAAGGTAAGGGCAAGCCAGTAAACTTACTTTTGCACATCCCAGCCTCAGGTTGACAACGCACCATTACCACCTTTGATGACTATAGGCGGCGTGAATTTCTTACCATCAGAGAAACCGTCTGCCAGTTTTCCTTCCAATATCATAAAATAACTACTAGGTAGGTATCATAAATATCATTAGAAATCACAAAACATAAAAGCCAAAATGTATTATATTCAGCTTACACAAACCGTAATACCGTATATAAAACCGTTGGCTCGTTGGGTCAGTAATAGCACAAATTAAATACAATTAGTCTGTCGCCTCCAAGCGAGTTTGAGGAAGGAATGCGGCGTTTCAAAAAGATTGATCGCTGTACAAGTCCCCGGTGTTCCCAGGGTCTCAGCACTTGAAGGTCGACAACTTTTCAATTAGATCCGCGACTGAACTTTATTCAGACTTCCAACAGAAGTTTGTAGGATTTGTGAACTACTTGAATTAGCATTAGCTTGTGCCAAGACATTTATGTAGGTGTGTGTAGTCATAGCGTATTATATTTATTAGAAACAAGTGTGTGAATTCTACCAAGTACGGACGAAAAAGAGTATAGATAATCTAGTCATAGCATTCGCATAAAGGTCTTATCTTTTTTACATTTTTTAACTAGAAGACACACTTATTTTTTATGTTTGAAAAATGATATAAGTGTTTTTACAATGTGTGCGTACGCCGACATCTAAAATATAACATAGGCCCAAATTTACGTGGGTCACCTTCTTAATTTTTAGTTTAAAAAATTATGCAACCCAGTTCTTCTGTCCCAGTTCAATTTATTCAATACCAAATCGGTCAATTTATTCATTCCTTACTTAAGGGTCCTTCTGTCTTAATTTGTTCCGTAATTAGCTAACCTGACAACATCCTATAGTGTCCATATCGATAAAAAACGATTGACTTGACCATCGCATGAATACACAATGTATTTCACAAGTAATACATGTTATACATAGTAATATATATTATATGAATATGGTCACTATAAGATTTTGTAATGTTAGTTAATTACGTAATAACTTAAGATAGAAGAGGATCCTTAAATAGAGACTGAATTTTACCGACTTGGTATTACATACATCTCGCCACTTTTACGGTAGAAGAACTGACTTGTAAGACTTGTTTTTTTTACAAGTTATGTTTTTTGCAGTACCTTCTAGTTCTTGAACACTTCAACTTCTTTTCTCACTCTTTGTTTTATGAGCTTTTCTTATTTTTGTATGTAATTTTTAACTTTTTCACTTCCGGTATATCTCTACGAGATTTTCTCGGCTGCTTTGATTTGGTGGGGGCACTACCGTGCCCTCAGATCTAGATATTTATTACACCTATTGTTCCCTTATATTTTCATACAAACACTGATTTATTCATTGCAAACGTAACTTTGTAATCTTTTATATTTGTATAGGATTATAGAGTTGATTTTGCAGTTGTATCTATAAAAGTTGAGGTTTTTTAAAGTGTCACCTTAATTTATATACTAAACACTGATTGTATTCTAAAATTGAAGCTATGTCTACTAAAAGTGCCTTACATATATGATAATCGGGTAGTCAATCAGCGAGTAAGTGACAAAATTAGGAAACTTTAAATAATTATATTTTTTAGTTTTATCTACAACGAAGTTATAAGGGGGGGGTTTGAAAATATCCTGAACTGCTTCTAGAAAAGGTTGGCACGGCCGTACCGCATTTGTTCGATGTGGGAGGAGAGGGCTCTGCCGCATTCCCAGTTATATTATCTCCATTTAACTAGTTTATTCTACCACTAATAACTTACGCATTTATTTAGGAGTACCTGGGTGACCGAGATCAGCTTGGTTGATATTAATGATTTCAACAGTTTTCAAATAAATAAATTTAGTACACAGTATTCAGATAATAAAATGTTCAAAATTGTTATTATTCCTTTGACTTCATGAATTTTACGCCATCTGTTTATCGGTATGTAAACTACGTCTTTATCGCTACGAAGTTTACACGTAAACGGATAGTAGACTATTATTTCGATTGGCAAAAAGAGGGTAAAAGCGAATTTTCCTTGGCATGAGACGTATCAAGATCGATTTTTAGTCCCCAAAACCACCTATATCGTAACTCTCATGGAAATTGTTAGAGCCGTGGTCATGAAACTCATTGCAAACAAATATACATATAAGCAAACTATACTTAATACATAATAATATCCTACCAATATTGCTCGTTTAATAGCTCTGTGAGTAATCATGTTCTATACGAGTAATAGAACGTATCTACCTAGATCTAACAACTGTCATTAGTCAAACCTATCAACTAACATAAATATTCCTTTCGAAAATAAGATATCATTCAACGACCTTTTTCCCAAAAGTGAGTACAGAAAAGATAAGTTATATCTTGAATATAAGCGGGGTTATTCCTAACGAAATTTCGTGTCAGCCTTCTGTTCAATACAATGGGGGTGGCGGTCGATAAGGGGGAGCTATCTTTGTTTGATATTAAATCTTAGGGGGTGTGGTTGAGACTAGAATACTTCTTGTTTCTACGATTTATATCTGCTCCCTTGTACTTCAGTATTTTACCATTCGTTGGTTTTGATATTGTGATTTTCAATCGATTCTGGAGGAGGTTCTGGATAAGGTTGTTTGTTTTTTATTTTGTTACTTTTTTCTTTGTTTGAAAGAGTATATTGAGTTGGCGAACCGGAGTTTTTCAGCTCACAGTATTTTTTCCTTTGTTTGCTAAAAATTCCGTCATTTATGGGCCAATTTATGACATTTTTATTTGTTTGAATGGGTTATGTACAAAAAAATGGTAGGTATATATAAAAATATATACCTACCTCTTTTTTATAATAATAAAAGGCAAACAATCAAACGGATTTCCTGATGGTAAGAATTCACGCCGCCTATAGACTTCAAAAGTGGTAATGCTACGTTACAATCTGAGGCCGGGATGTTAGATCTTGTGCAAAAGTAAGTTTGTTGGTTACTTTAGCTTCCAATCCAGAACACGTCAATGACAAGCACTGACATTATGGCAGCAGAAATAAATAAATTAATTTAATTTAAATTAAATTAATTATCAGCATAAATATGTACTATCATTTATGTGGTAAAATAAAATATTCATTTATTACGCTACCATACGCAAGCATAACAATTTACCAGCGATCTACTCTCCTTCCGTCTTACGAAATTTCGATCTGGTCACGTATTTTGACGCGAGTTTAACATTTTTTACTCATAAAAAAGCACAACGCAGCTAAGAGGGTTTTCCTTCAAGAAAATCGTGAAATTAACATAATCAAAATCGAAGATATCAGTCGAGAGTGTATTAAGACGTCGTAACAACAACAGTCGTCATTCAGAAAGAGTATTGAAATAATCAGTCAAGATTCAAGGGTCATGGCAAGGCCAGGCCTATTGTTCGACGCCATGTTGGAGGCTCTTTAATGTGCAAGTTAAACTTAAAAATAAATAACAAATGGCGTTGTTTTTTTACTGATTGTTAATAGTTTAACTAGATAATTTTTTTTGGTCTAGTCAGCTCACAAAAATGTAATATCTATCAACTTGCAACTCTAGAAAATTATTTTATATCCTAGAATTTCAGGTTGGTAGTTGATAGTCAGCTTACAAAAAATGGAATATCTACCAACTTGCAACCAACTTGCAACTCTAGAGTTTCCTACAGTTGCAATGCGGTAAATATTCCATTTTTTATGAGCTGTCTAGACCAAAGAAAATATTACCTAGTAATTAACTAGTATGTATTAACTAGGAAATAGAATGATTTCCTGGAGTTGCGAGTTGGTAGATATTTCATTTCTTGTGAACTGACTACAAACTACAACGGCCACTTTGAAATAGGTATATTGTTCAAAGGTTTTGAAATTTGGGAAAGTCATGACCCCTGTGTCGCCTTCCCCCCACCCTCTTTGGTGTAATTGTTGGCTCGAAACGCCGGAGGTGTGGGTTTAACCCCCACAGACACCGTCAAATTTTTCGTTTTTAGCATTTTTCTAAGTTTTCAATATCAAAGAATGCTTTAGGGGCATACCTAACCTGCCGTGTTCCAATTTTGAGAGTAGGCACTCCAAAGCGTTCCCCTCACACCTCCACTAAATTTAAGCGCTGCCGCTTTATACTGCTATTCTCTTACCATTAAATCAGACGTCTACCTATTTACTAGATAGCACAAAACCAATACAGCTTTAATTCAAATAAACAAGCACTCAAAGTGTCCAATTCAGTGTTTTAGGTTAAACGATAAATAAACTCCGTGGAAATGAACTATTCTATCACATTACATCATAACGCAAAAGATTCCGCCATTGTAAACTGCGATTTTGACATACGATGTATTGTTTACGACGCAAAAACGTTTATGCAGCCGTGTAAAAACACCTACGCCCTTATTCTCAAGGCATAAAAGCTATAATCGTATATTTTAAGAATGTCAACCCGCCCTATATGTTCTACTATGTTGCGACGGTAGTCGGTTTTGCTTTCGAAGTCGTATGTTAGAATAACATATTGTTCATAAGTTGTTTATTATTTTGTTCTGTTAGATTTGAGTACATTTTTATATTATCTTTTGTTAGAGCGTGTAGAATTTTCTTTAGTACACTGTAAGGAGATATATTTTGAATGAAATCATTTGTTTTGTCTACAGTATCTTATGAAGAGAAAATGTTCGGTTTGTTTTCTTATTATATTTATTTAAAAATCAATAGTATAATCAAAAATCACGGTTTTTTGTGACAGAGACAGACGACGTATTAATGATATGTGCAGACGACAATCACAGAGAGCCTAGCATTTGATTACAGTGTAATGCTTCGCACGGCTCTTAAAAGCTGCCTGGCAGGTAAGCAGTTTATTTGTACTTCAAATAATTCTTTCACCCTTAATGACTAAGTTATTAATTATATAGTAAAAAACATCTTCATTCTCCCAATTATCCTAGTCGTTCTACCGTAGCTTGTTTGTTGAGTTTCCCTCCCCATCGTAACACTTTTTTTCACACTCATTCACGGTTTATGCAATCAGACTTTGGAATTCTCTTCCCTCTGCTATTCGAAGAAGTGACACACTATACTCCTTTAAAAAGCAAATAAAATTATACTACCTGTCCAATACTTAGTTTTTGTCCATAAATTAGTATTACATTAGTTTAGTTTTAATAGCATAATTATTGTACACTACAACCAATACAATTTTATGTTCACATTACTTTCTAGGGTTAGCTGGAAGACATCCCTCCACGAGATAAGCTCGCATATTGTACAATTGTCCTAAACTTTTTAACTACCTTATTTTATTTATATTGTGTACAATAAAGAATTAAATAAATAAAATTAGTTTAGGAAACAGAATTACAGCCAATGTGTCACAGAAAATATTTAGTTTTAAAAAGTAAGCAGGGTTTACCTTTGAGGTTCCTTTAAGTAAAATATATGTAGTACGTTAATGTTCCAGACAAATATGTAAGAACACGTGTCGCTATTTTCCCCTGTCTGCACTAAAGATAAGTTTTAAAACATGAGACTTGATTTTTTTAAGAAAATAAGGATTATATTTACGATATAACGAATTTATGGGATTTACTGTCTGAAGGACGAAGAACTTTTCAACAATTGACTAAATTAAATATTTATCTCATCGTCTACAAAGCAGTTACTAAGTTAAGTTTGTAAAATACATATTAGATTTGTCGACAGAAATCAAAACATGTAAAAAAAAACATGTATACATATAATAAATCAGTGTGGCGTGAAGATATGTATTTATGTATGTATGTATGTTTGTATGTATGTCTGTGTGTATGTGTGTATGTCTGTGTGTATGTATGTGTGTGTGTGTATGTCTGTGTGTATGTGTGTGTCTGTGAGTATGTATGTGTGTGTGTGTCTGTGTCTGTTTGTGTGTCTGTCTGTGTGTGTGTGTGTGTGTGTGTGTGTATGTATGTATGTATGTATGTATGTATATCAGTAACTCAGCTGAATTTGTACATAGAATATTTAAAAAAAACAATGATTGTTACGTATTGTATACAGGATAGAGAACCAAAAACGATGATTAATTGTTTTTGTCTGTTTTCCTGTATGTCTCTTTGTCTGTACGCGTTTCACGATAAATCTACTGAACGGATTTTTGCCAAATGTTGTAAAGTAGTAGCTTATAGCCCGGGTCAACATTTAGGATATTTTTTATTCCGGGAAAATCCTTCTTTCCCATCATAAATTGCAAAAAGGGCACTTTGAGTTATAGCCAGTTTAAGCTGGTCTGTCATCGCACGTGATATACTAGATCAGATTAAACTGGTAGTTTTTTTAATGTGACCCACGTGAACGAAGTTGCGGGCAAAGGCTAGTAATATAATACAAATGTAGAAACGCAAATTATGCAAATCATACATATATTACATAACTTAACTTCATAGTAAGCAAATTATTTGCCTCGTCTCTGTGGTGTAATGGGACGGCTGTCGCATGTTAAGACCGCTAGCCGCTTAGGTCCCGGATTCAATTCCCAGGCCAGGCAACTTTTTTAAAAATATTTTTCAGATTATTCTGAGTAAGCATGACATTGCCCGAAATTGGAATATGCCCGAAGTGGCGATAGACTAGCCACCTATCACATCATGGGCCCTAGTACCTTGGCTAATCGTGAGTGTTCTAGTATATCTACTGGACTTACGAGTCG
>DVZN01000356.1:0-13829 GCA_018237365.1 Caria ino melicerta
GCTCGTTTTTCTACTGAGTCTAAAGCGGCCAGTTGGTATTTGGCTGATCCATCCCAAAGGTGGCAGCAGTACTCCATGCAAGACCGAACCTGTGCTTGATACAACTTAAGCAACTGGTCTGCAGTGAAGTACCGCCTGACCTTGGAAAGGATACCAAGCTTTTTTGCTGCAGTTTTTGCCTTAGACTCAATATATTGCCCAAAGTTGAGATTAAGTGACAGTTCAGTGCTTGATACAGCTGAAGCAACTGTTCTGCTGACCTTAGAAAGGATACCAAGTTTTGTGCTGCAGTCTTTGCTTTAGACTCAAAGTTGAGATTAGGTGACAATTCAATCTCATGCGTATATGCGTATATTAATCTTAGGTAGATAAATAAATATTGTTACGCCCATATATCCTCGAAAGGGTAAGCAGAGGTACATACTACTATGCATTCATGATTAGCCGACGATATTAGGTCCCATGATACTAATATAAGATAAGAAATATATAAATTCGTGTTGTTTTCGGTCTACACAAAGAGCCGCAAGACCTATTTTAAAAAACACGGTTTTCTAAATATCTCTTATATATATTCAAGTTTGAATTATTTATAAAGTAATTTTGAATAATATGTACGTCCTGGAGGAAATTCTGTCATACTATCAAAATACATAATTGAACAGCATTTTTTATTTTTTTCTTAGGCAAAGCAAGACCTGTGGCACCCATTATCAGGCATGTTATACCTTGCCAATTTGAGACAAATCTCACGTCAAAAGTTTCTGTAATCTTCATTTTCTCCTAGCTTACTTTTACTTACTTAGAAAATGTTCAAACAAAAACGGTTTTCGTGTCTGATTTTTAATGCATCGTATGCTTGAACCGGGATTTAGAAAATATTTTTATGTCGCTAAGTTAGTGAACCATATACCACAGGTTTGGTCCATTTTCGTAACTAAGTTTCGTAACTAGTTACGGAAGAAGATATTTATTCGCTTTTTCGTAACTAGTTATTATAGAAGAATATTAGGTAATTTTCGTAACATTTCGTAACACAACAAAAATATTTTTTTTTACATTTGTCACTACTATTTTTGTACCTTCACGCTTGTTATCCCCAAAGGGATAGGCAGAGGTGTGCTAGTATCTCCACGACTCGTAAATCCAGTAGATATACTAGAACACCCACCATTACCTAAGGTACTAGAGCCCGCGATGAGATGAAACCTATCGCCACTTCAGCAACACTCCAATCCCGGGCAGTGTCATGCTTACTCAGAATAAGAAGTACTATTTTTGTTATTTGTAATATAAGTAATATTGCCCTGATGATGCTGTAAAAAGCGAAACCGGTAGGCAGAAAGTTTAAATAATTAAATGTGGGACAGTACAAGTGTTTAATACAAAATATTAACAATGAAGTTCTACCAAGTGCCAACGATGAATAGTGTGAATTATGGATCATGTCTGCCTAGAAACAGCCTATTCACTCGGGCCTTAAAGATGGCTAGGTTATAATGTTAAGGAAATACATTCGCAAGGAGCGAATTCCACTCCTTAGCCGTTCGCATTAAAAAAGATGAACCAAATCGTTTTATGAGGATAGGTGGAACGATCGCCCGCGTTGTTTCCCAGAGGTGGAATGGTAACGGTTTAATTAGATCGTGTAATTCTTTCGCACACTCACCAAAATTTATTCTATAGAATAACTACACTATTATTCTTTACCAGTGAATACCAACAGATTTGCACACCCACGGATTTCATTCATTCCTTCACGGCGGATCCCAATAAGCGATCTCACTCTATTTTTGCCGATCTTCGATTGAAATTTTGATGCAACTGTTATATAAACTGTTTCAATAATCAATCTTCAGATAGCAATTATATGGATGGCCTATACAAAGATTGGTTTCTGTCTCACATCGCCGCGATCTGTCGATCAAAGATTCGATATTTAAACAAACTTATCTCCTTGATAAAATTATCAAAATCTTTTTTTAGCGGATGCCCACATCATAGTGGCTATCTGCATGCTAAATTTCAATCCGATCGGTCCAGTAGGTGCACCTTTGGATTTTATATATTTAAATTTCGCTTCTATGGTCGTGTGGTGTCGGTGTCTGACTTTGACGCGACAGGTCCCAGGCTCAATTTCCAAGTCGGATAACTTGTGCTAATGTTTTTTAAGTTTTTCTGAAAAACATAACGTTGCCTGGGATTGGATTTGTGCCAGATTGGTGACAGACTTGCCACCCGTCACATCACGGGACCTAATATCGTCGATGCATACTAGATTGTACTTCTTCCTACCCTTTCGTGAATTGGGCATGACGATATTTTATTTAAATTTCAGTCATTGTGACAAAATCCGCATGGTTTCTTCAGTCTGGTGGTGGCCGTCTAATGCCCAAAATGCCTTAATCTTGGGTGCTATTTTTGAACATTCAAATGATTTCGAAATTACCAAACGTTAAAATGTTCGTCAATCACGGACACTAAAAACATCTATTTTTGAAATTCACACCATGTCTACCAACAACATGAAAATGTGATACGAATTTCGTATTTAGTGTCAGTGATTGACGAGTATTTTATTCATCTGAATTTCAAACTCATTGGTGAATGTTCAAAAATAGCACCCCAGATCATCAATTTTCGGCCGGATGCAATTCGTTCGGTCATATAAAATTGTATTCGCGATTCGTATTGTATGGCGACTTACAGTCGTTTTCAATAATCGATCTATCCTTGATGTTGTCTACAGACGATACCACTGACCCCGACAAATCCTCTTAAAACCAAATCGTTTGAAAACCGGACAGCTGGAAACCCTAGCTGAGTATCGTTTAGTTAACAGATACTTCGAATGTAGCTAAGCAGATCTTTTGACTTGCTGTCCATTGTCCACTATATCTCGGTCTTATGTTCTTTGTAAAATAAATATTTGACATAGAAAGATAACGGTTTCTGTAAAAATGAACTCTATTGGCATTTCTCTGCGACCATGGGTCGTTACTTTACACTAGCGAGCAAATTATTTCAGCCATATTGCCATCAAATACTTTATGTCAAATTATAATATTAGAAGGCAAACAAGCAGATTCCTAATGGTAAGAAATTAACATTTGTACTATTCACAAGTGGTAGAAGTGAAACTTTCAAAAATTTTGGCTTATGAATTCATTTGTCTCTTTTTACTGCTGCTATTTCGTTTGATTGACTTTCAAATCACAACAATATTAACGCCCGGTGACGTTGCGAAGCCGCTCTGGCTGGCAACTATTGACAATTCGAAAAAAAAACAACAATATTAAAAAAGTTTTCATTTAAAATAGTTTCAGAACTTTTTGTATATTTATTTATTTATTTGCAATCCACAATAACATTATATGATGGTAAGTTACAGTGTTTGAATATAGTGGACCCTGTTGCGTACTGCAAAGTAGAGAAGAGAAATATATTTTGTCATTATAGTCTTTATTATATCTAAAATAAAAGATCATAGTCAGAATATGAAAGTATCCAGTGGTTCAGATTATTTGCAAGACAGTGTAAACCAAAATTGCTATAGTATCATAATTTCTAATAAACTCTCAAACAGGTTGTATTTTAAATGTTGGTGTGAGATAATATATGAATATCGCGTAACGGTAAGGTGTAGTCAACCACCTTGAATTGGATATTAGTCCTTTCTAAACGGAAATCTGTGGGAACCAAATCTGTTTCAGGTTTACGATATCTGTAAATAAAATGGTGCACATTAATCACTGTTTCTAAACGGAAATCTGTAATTTTTTTAACAATTAGTTGACAGGTCAAGGCTTAAAAAAATGTATTATGTGTATTATTTATTTTTAACATAATTTAATTTATTATGTTAAATGTATTTATTTAAAAAAATAATTTTAATTTAGTATCTTTATTCATATTTGACAAATAAAAAAAATTGACAAATAAGTTAATGCAATGCAATTTAATTTATTTATTTATTGATTATTATTATTTAATAAGCGTACACAGACAGACAGATAATATTGTAAACTTCTGTTTAGTGTTCCATGACCAAATCGTCTGTGTATTATCCGAGGATGGTGCTAATTCTCCGAAACCGGCGTGTATGTATGAAGAGAGTAATGAATGTGGAGGAAACTAGGCAAGTATGCAGGTGTCGTGACACTTGGCACTCCATACTCTCTGCCTACCCGTAAAGGACTTGGCTTGAAGATATGTTGATGTTGTTGTCTGTCTAGTGTACCGCTGAAAGGGACAAAATATCAGCGCTTATTTTCTTAACATTGCAATTTCTAATAATCACGCCATTTTTTATTATAATTAAAACATAGACAGGTATCTATACTTAATATTATATAATGTATTTACATTATATTATAATAAGTATAACATTATCTATACTTCACTACATAGTATGAAACAAAGCCACTTTGCTTAGATCTTTAAAACTACGCAACGGATTTTGATGCGTTTTTTTTAATAGCTAGAGTGATTCAAGAGGAAGGTTTACATGTATAATACATGCATGCAATAATAGAGAAACACTGAATTTTGGAGGTTTCTAATGTGATGTCTGTGAGAGACATTCTGAAGTATATTTACTATCAGTTTTGCACCCGTGCGAAGCCGGGGCGGGTCGTTAGTTATAATAATAAAGTGAAGCAGTAACAGTGAGTGCTTAATTACAAAACAAAATATTAGTTTAGTTTTACTCACTAATTGCACGAATTTTTAATGCAAACAACATAAATAGTTCAATGACCTCTACCTTTTAACAAAATATTGAAATAAACAGCTTTATTTTTTAACTGAATTACCAAAAAGCTTCTCAAACAATGCTTTTAGGGTTTCGTACTTGTAGAGAAACCGGAACCGGAAACTAGGTGGTGAAGCTTCGCAGCGGCTCGTCCGGGTAAAATGGTACCACCGCCTTACCTATTCCTGTTGCCATAACGTCAGTGCTTGCATACATCTATGGGACATAGGGACAGAGAAAGCAACTTTGTTTTATACTATGTAGTGACTAGCTGAAACCCATACTTCCTCCGCGTAGGCCTTCAACAACATTTAATATATTTAATTTTTTTGCGCGGAACCCTAAATCTCATTTGAACATAAGAGTCACCCACTATAACATCAGTTGTCTGCCAGTGAAAGTCCCGTCAAAATCGGTCCAGCTGTACCAGAAATTACCCGGGACAAACAGACAGACAAAAACCTGTGACTAGGTGATGGAGTTTCGTAGCGGCTCGCCCGAATAGGTACCACCGCCTTACCTATTCCTGCCGCCATAACATCCGTGCTTGCCATTGACGTGTTCCAGTTTGAGAGTGAGGTAGCCGGTAAGCTTACTTTTATACGAGACTTAGCATCCCGACCGCAGGTTGGTAACGCACCATTACCACCTTTGATGTCTATAGGCTGCATGAATTTCTTGCCATCAGGGAATCCGTCTGCCTGTTTGCTTTCCCTGGCTTAGCTTTTTAACCCAGACAAATCACTACAGACACCTACTACAAGTCAAATTGATAAATACCTAACGCGTTAGGAGTTATCTATTAAATGTCGATATGTTATCTTCAGAGGCAAGAGAGCGTAGCTTAGATTCACACAAATTAATTATCGGTCAGCCATTTTAGATTCACTACATTGTATATTGTGTAACTAATAATTACATTATTATCTCGCAACTAGCAGTTATCCGAAACTTCGTTCAGGAAGCCCGTTAGAAAGACTTTTTACTGAATTAATAATAGCCTACGTTACTTACCTATCAGTGAAAATCCCGTCACAATTGATCTAGCCGTTTCGAAGATTAGTCGGACCAAACAAACACCCAAAATATTTCTTTCTGTTATATGTATTGCATATACTTTCACAAATGCTATTATAATTTTTTAATATTGGGAGGCAAAAAAGCAGACGGATTTCCTGTTGGTAAGAAAATCCAGACACCAAAAATGCTAATGGTGCGTTGTCAACCTGGCCGGAATGTTGAGCCTCGTGCAAAAGTAAGATTGATTTCAAAAATCTCTAATGTCATGATAATTTAAGGAGAACGCACACTTGTCCGAGCCGAATGAGTCGAATCTGAGCTCGGCTTGCACCACAATATTTAAATACCTTTTAATTGATTGTTAGTATGGTTAAACATATTTTACTTTAGTGTAAGTTGAGTGTTTTTGGTATCCACCACGGTATCCACGTGAGAGGTTCCGGGTTCGATTCTCGGGTAGGGCAACTTGTTCTATGAGTTTTTTCAGTTTTACTAAAAATAAAACGTTGCCTGGTATTGGATTTGTGCCCGATTGGCGACGGACTTGCCACCGGTCACATCATGGGTCGTAATATTGTCGGTTAATCTTGGGTGTATGTACCTCTGCCTACTCCTTCCAGGATATATGGACGTGACGATATTTATTTTTTAAATAGTGTGGTGTAATTGAGGTTTGTACAATAACCGACCGCGCCGAAGAAACTAAGCTCTAATGTAAATAAATGTGTTAATGTAAGCAATTGATGGAATACGAGCTAATCGGTTGACTCGGTAGCATTATATTTTCTTTGACTGGACCACATAAGTTGCGCCGAATTTATGACGTCATACGATTCGTTTGGGGTTTCTAGGGTCATTCAAATTCGGATGATTCGATGCGAACAAGACGTGTGTGAGGTTTCATTCATAAACCAAATTCTAAAGTTCAAAGTCAAATTTAAAACTCATTTAATCAACTGGATTTAAAACAGTACTTACGACATGTCAAACTAGTTTACAAAATTATGATAAGAGTGAGTGAGTGAGAGAGTGAGAGAGAGAGAGAGAGAGAGAGAGAGAGAGTGAATGCTGGGAATAGAGTAAATGGGACGCTGGGTAAGCTACTTCAAAGCGAAGGATTAAGTCACAGTGCTATACCCGCTTTGCACAATTCACTGCTTATTCCGTTACGGAAGTGATAGCTGAAGAAGCATGAAAGTAGGTTAAATACGGCCGAAATGCGTGCACTCCGAAAAATTTGTTGAAGAACGCTCGCGGACCGAATTCGCAATAACGAAATAAGAGAAAGAGTGGAATTGAAGTGTCGGTGTAAAAATGCGAAAGAGCATGTTCCGATGGTTCGAACATGTAGAATGAATGGAAGATGCAAGATTGACTAAACAGATATACAATGCGAATGTGTGGTTGTAGGTACCCGGTGAGACCTAGGTTGATATCCATGACCAAATCACCCGTGTAATTATCGGAGGGTGGCGTCAAAAGTCTCCGAAACCGGCGTGTATGTATGAAGAGAGTAATGAATGTGGAGGAAGCTAGACAAGTAGGAGTAGGAGGAGGAGTCGTGACACTTGGCGCTCGATACTCTCTGCCCACCCCATAAGGCAATTGGCGTGAAAATATGTATGTATGTATGTATGTTTGTATGTATGTATGATAAGAGATTGGTATGAAGAGCGTTCGCTCGATGCGTTCGCCTCGGATAAATGTGCGTTCACCCTAGTCTCAAAGAAATTTGTTACAAAACGCTTTTGACGTAGAATGCCAATGGCATTATCATTCCACTAAACGACAAATTATTAAATTGATAAATTTTTATAGCGGACATAAATATTGTTCCGTTAGTCTACCGTAAGAACGGTACTTAAAGTTTAGACTTGAAACATTTGAATACGCATTTATCTGATTTATTTAATTTAAAATGTTTGTATGAATATTAAAGCAACATTACTGGTTTTTGACTTAAGCACACCACATACTGGGCAATATATTTGTCATTTTTTTCAAAAGAATATAGATAAATGACTTTTTATCTTCCCGCTAAAAATATTGTTTTTTAAAGTAAAGAACAAATTGTTTTTTTTTCAAATTACTCCTAAGTTTTGCAGAATAATATTTAAGTATATTCTTAGTTTTTAAATTAGACGTCTAGAGAAATATCTAAATTAAATACATTATTAGTCAATCACTCCATAGTTAACATTGGCGTCAAACAGGGCTGTGTGTTGTCAGCTCGCTTGTTTATAATGTATCTGGACAAATGTCTCCAAATAGTGGCATTTTGTATAATTTTATTCAGTTAACAGGAACATGTGAAGTTCACATTGCACATTACATATTAATAAAATAATTAGCGTACCGTGTTTTCTTAATGCATCCAAATATCACTTGGTATGGTTGTCACCACTTTATTCATGATCAAGAAATTACTGATTATAACGACTTATGACTTTTATAACTTGATTGAAATTAATACTAAACTTGCTACGCCCATTTCATTGGCGCTTTTCATTTTAGAAAAGTAAAAAAATACCTTGCAACAATGAAAGTGAAGGTTTATATATATATATATATATATATATATATATATATTGGATGTAACACAAATATAAATCAACAAATTCAAATTTAGATTTAGATTTACACAAACTATAAATTCATGCTAAATACCTTGACAAAAATTATGAAATAATACGGAAGCAGAAATGACAGCAATTAATAAAATAAAAAATGACATATAATTATTTTAGTTGTTTCAAGGTTATCAATAAATGTCACAACTAGGGCTTAGCCAAGTGAACAAGGACCCCGGTCCGTAGGAAAATAACCTGACTCTCACCTCCCCTTTCCACCTAACTTGAACTTATAATGGCCTCAAAATTACAAATGCAATAAGAATAGTATACAGTGAGTTCAACTCATTAATAGGCTTCCCTCTCTTTTCAAAGCGCAGGTTAAAAGACCCCCTGAACTCCGGGGCCCTGATGCCAGTCACCCAACCCTACGATAGCTATTGGTTACAAGTTCTAAAAACTAAAATACACTCTGATATCCGTATCATAATTATGATTTGGTGAGTTGTTCTCCTTGTGCTAGTAACATGATTTGCACGAAGCCTAACATCCCGGTCTTAAGTTGGCAACGCACCATTACCTCCTTTAGTGTCTAAAAACGGCGTGAGTTTCTTACCATCAGGAAATCCGTCTGCCTTTTTTGCCTTCCAATATTTTAAGAAAGGAAGAAATAAGGCAATAGATTCCTACTCGTCATCAATTTAATCGTCAAATCTATTTAATTTAAGACCGTCTCGTTGGCCGAGTGGTAACCGTGGTTGTCTTACCACTTCGATAGCCGAGACTCAGATTCGATTCCGGCGGGGCGGGCGTTCGTATAACGAACATAGACATTCGCATTTCTGGGTCTGGGTGTTTATTAAATTTATTCTAGTATTTTATATGTATTATAAAAATACCAGAATAAATATACATATCACAAACAAATAATTGTTAACTTTGGGGTTGGATTAATTTTATAATTATTAAGTTTTAAATTTTACTAGATGCCTGGCAAGCAGATAAATGGCCTATTCCACATTTAGTACCCGGATCAACACTGAGAAAGAATACGCTCTATTCAATTATCGCGATCTAAGTTCTAGTCTGCTTCTAGCTACGCCAAAACAACAGTTCTATCTAAAGCTTTACAATTCCAATGCTTAATGGCAAGGTCAGTACAGTTTTATGAAGAAACTTGTCAACAAACGGGCTGAAATACAATTGACATGATTAACGCTGTTTTGGGTTCCGATCGCTAAAACTTCGTGGTCTAGCACTAACAACTAACTATATTTAGAGCTTTACTTTATGCGTTTATTAATTACATATGTGTTATTATTTATGGAATAACAATTACACTTACAGCTTACTGTAAGGTATCCTCGTAAGTATAGTAAAAAAAAGTATAGAAAGTAAAGTAAATACAACATAATTATACTGTAAAACTATATTCAAACTTAAGTCGACTTAACTAAATAAATAGGTAAGAAGGGATTGCGTAACTCGCAGTCTTCTTTACGACCTGGGGTGCTATTTTTGAACATTCAGCAATGATTTCGAAATCTCCGATGAGTAAAATCCTCGTCAATCACGCTAAATACGAACTTCATATCACATTTTCATGTTGTTGGTAGACATGTTGCGTATTTCAAACATACGAGTTTTAGTATCCGTGATTGACGAGTATTTTATTCATAGGTAATTTCAAAATCATCGGTGAATGTACAAAAATAGACCCTCTGATGCGAACTAATTTATTAATATGTATAAAAGAAATAAAGTGGTATGCGGAAAAATGCTGACAATTAAACCTTGTGCGAACGTAGCACGTAAATTTGCTTACGACTAAATGATATAGCATATTATGTATTCAAAATAAAACAGGCTCTGTTGTTTTTAAAATAAATACACAAGTAAAGAGAAAATTGATAATTAAGTAAAAAATAAATTTAAATTGTTACTTAAATGATTAAATTAAAAAAAAAAGCTTATAATCTTAAAGTAATTAAAACCTACTTGCAAGTAATTAGGTACGATACAATTAAACATATCATAGATATTAGAGTTGCGTGCTGTGCCCGGGATATCAAGCCTAATTAACCGGATATCTAACTTGTGTTTCAGTGCACATCAGTGTTAAGATATTCAAATTATGGCGGCAGGAACAGGTAAAATATTGATTTCCACTATCCCTGTGATAGTAGTAGTAAGATACTACTAGTCGTCTTGTTGGCACATTTAACCTATTACGAGTTATGAGATATCTAGCGTAGAGGCAGGTGGTACATAGGGGACCTGGGCATGTATCTATTATTCATTTTAGTATATTATAATAAATAAATTACCTAATTTGGCTGTGCATGACTAAAACTAATGTAATCAACACAACTATATAGTTATATAAATTTTACGAATAACTGCGCTGTTTTTATTTCGCCGCGTCCAAAATTCGTGGCAAGGCTACACCTAAAGCCATAGATCTATTTAGAGCGCTAGAATTCCAATGTACTACGTAATAACAAGGTCAGTACAGTTTTATGAAGAAACTTGTTCATTGACTACATTACCAAAACAAATCAAAACATATTTTTTATGAGCTTGAATGTTTAATGTTAAATTCAATTTCGTGCATGAAATATGTGTTTACGTCATTGCTGTTCCTTGAAATATATATTCTTTCCTTCTGTTATAGACAGATATTGCGTCACGTGTGTTCCTGTCTTTTAAAACATACCTTCCACTTCCTTGACAGACAACTCAATAAGATGAGTAAAGGTTTATTATGTCTACTTCATTTTCATTTTTTCCCTTTAACGAATTGGCTGGAAGAAATTTCTATTACTAGAGATAAGCCCGCCCTTTGTACTGTTGTTCATCATTTGTTTATTTTCCTTGTATATGTCTGTTGTGTACAATAAAGTGTTAAATAAATAAAAAAACAATTGGTAGAAAGTGTAACCAATAATATAACTGTAAAAATATCATCTTTAACTTATTTTAAAATATTTTTTTCTTTTTTTTTTGAAATGACATGACGAATGACTGATAGCCAGGTCGGCCTCTACAGCTCAAATGACTTTTTGGTAGAACAGGAGTGTTCTACTGAGGAAAACAATTAAGTACGTTACAGGTTAAAATATAACATAATCATTAAATTAAATTATTTAAACAAATAGTTTTAAGTGTTACGTATTCCGGTTTGGAGGGTAAGGTAGCCAGTAAACTTACTTTTGCAAGAGGTCCAACATTCAGACTTCCGGTTGTCAACGCAACATTACCACCTTAGGTGTTTAAAGCCGCCATTAATTTCTTACCATCAAGAAATCCGTCTGCTTGTTTCCCTTCCAATTTCAATATCGTGAAAAAAAAACAAAAAAATAAGTACCAAAACCTTTTTTAGTGTTTCGAAAGAAAACGGATATCTTATCATATCAAGATTATTTCTGTCCGCTTGTCTATTTAATTTAAGCGAAAAATATAGTCAATAGAAAAGTTTACTTTATGTAACAGGTTTAGAAACAAATTTCGTAGTAGGTATTTTAACTTCACTGAATACCGTATGGAGGTTTCTGATCTCTGTAGAACAGGACTACGAGACAGTGTAACCTGTATGTATCCTTAAAGGTTAGGTTGATGTGCAGTCTGTGTTCCGTTTTCGACTCTATTTGAAATGAGAATATTGAGGTCAAGAAGAAATTATGGATCTTAGGAAACAATCCAAATGAACCAGTATCGTAACTTGCCCTAAATATTAACCTTTATCTAATGTTGTGATGACCTTTAAAGATACGCGTTCATTGGTCAGCGTCAAACGCATCGCACGAACGGCACGCAGCGATTACACGGATTTTCATGCAATAGAAATGCCGACGTCCAATGCGAGTCGGACAGATAGTGTAAGAGCTGAACATGTGTATATAAATGCATTTTTTTAGCTGATGTCCTTGGCCTATACAGCTCGCATTGACTTTGGACAACAGTGTTCTACAGCAGTGGTAAGTGACTATTAAATAAGTACCTAAAACTTTTTTTAAACCTACGACCCCTGCCTCTCTCCTGGGGTGGGCAAATAAGCAGACGGATTTCCTGATGGTTAGAAATTCACGCCTATAGACACCAAAGGTGGTAATGATGCGTTGCCAACCTAGGACCGTGATGTTAGGTCTCGTGCAAAATTAAGTTTGCCGGCTACCTTACCTTCCAAACCAAAACACGTCAACGGCAAGCACTGACGTTATGGTGGCAGGAATAGGTAAGGCGGTGGTACCATTCTACCCGGGCGAGCCGCTGCGAAGCTCTACCACCTGGTTTTGCCTTTTGGCGGGGTTCAGAATTTTTCGTAGTTCCCGATCCTAATCCATGAAACTCGAATTGTATTTAGTATACACCCGCCTTCTCACCGCGTCTCAGGGTTAAAGTAAGTCTCCAAATATTCTAAAACCTGCCACAAAAGTTGGCCTATCACGTGCAAAAATACTTTTACGACCCTGTCAGGTATAATTCCATCCGGCGCGCTCAAACACACCGTTGTTGTATTGTTCTTCACGTCGCTTCATTAGCCTGTAGCGGCCTGGACAGACGGGTTAGTGACCCAGTGTATGTTAGTTACGAACTGTGTTGCCTCCAGAAGGCTGCCCACAATCCGGACTATCTACAGAAAGATTGTGATATATATGAGAATGAGACTAATATGCGGGCGAAGCCGCGGTGTAACCAATGCTGCACCCTATTTACATATTACATCAAAATATAAAATTTTGCTATTATTTAATTAAAACTTGCAATTGACCATATTTGATTTAAAAACATTAATTTTCCACACGCTAAAAATATTAAAATAATATTTTATATGAAAACGAAATATTTCTGCATAATAATTTTTTTTTCAATGTGTACTGTAATGAAATTGTAAATCAATTACTATTTTGGACATAGAATAAATTTATTTTAGGTATTAGTATACATGCCTGCAGGATGCAGATTTTTTAATATCCGCGGATACGGATTTTTAAGAGGCTCACATCCGCAGATGCGGATGCGAATCTATACTTTGCGTAGACAGTGGCATAGTTCAATTGTCCAATAAATTAACAAAAATCAATTTAAAATCAGCATTCACTTTACTGAACGTATTACGAAATAGGTGGTACTTACGTACGTATACAATATGTTATTTACATATATGCGATGACACTTTTTAACAAAAAATTCATTAAAAAGTAATAAATGTGTGATTGACTATTTAAAAACGACAAAAGTACGTGACAGAACTTGTTACAATACAAACAATAGCAAGGTTCGTGACCGTCATGGACGTTTAAAACAAAATTATTGCTTCCCTATTAGTCAATCAGTGTGCGCGGTCGACTCGCCCCTTTCTTTCTTACCGAGATCTGCGATCCTGTAATACATCCGCATCTGCATCAGCTCCGCATTGGTTTATGCGGATGCAGATGCGGGTGTCTAAATCGATGCGGATACGGATGCGAATATTCGCAACATCC
>DVZN01000357.1:0-13826 GCA_018237365.1 Caria ino melicerta
GAAAGGGGAGGCAGAGGTGCATACTAGTATACACCCACGATTAGCCGACGATATTAGATCCCATGATGTGACAGGTGGCAAGTCCGTCGCAAATCGGAAAAAATACAATGTATCTACGAGCAGTATTTTAATGCCTATTTTAATGCGGTTTGGAGGTTACTTTGGCACGAAGCCTAACATCCTAGTCTCAGGTTAGCAATGCACCTTTGGGGTCTATAGACGGCGTGAATTTCCTAACATCTGGAAATCCATCTGCTTGTTTGCCTTTAAATATTATAAAAAAAATTGCCACTAAGATTTACTCAAGTTCCTTTGCAAAGCCACAAGAAACCAGGATAAATCTCTAGTATACCGAATGGCAGCTCAACATTAAATACAAAAAAGCCGTTTCGAAACTCGTGTGTCACTTAACCCGTTCGCTGCAGGCTGTCCCGATCGATGCGTATTTGGTAAGTGCGGCCATTCCAGCCAGCTATGTAAGGAAGCCGGTCCTACCTTATATGGTCCATACGTCCCATTCTGCATCCAAGCCAGTACAATTGTCGGTGATTTTGTATCTGTTAAATCTACTAGTGTATAGTTTATATTTAATGGGTCCTGTATGCCACTCCAAAATGGGAAGAATAGTATTTTAACATTTGGTATTTACATGGTGCTAATGTTTTACATAAAGTTCAAGTAACAAGCTATGCCTACAATGAACAATATGTAAATTCGAACAGATTTATTCAAACCACTTACTTGAGAGGAATTTCTAAATAACATATGGTACCCAGTATTTAATTTCACTGGAATAACATGAATATTTGATATCTTATTCAAAATCCAACTATTATTCCGTTCCACATATACATACATAAATATTTATCGTCAGTTGATAAAACACAGCTTAATTTGTAAGTAATTAAATCACTTGTTTTACAAAACATACAACACAAAAGATAAAAGAAAATCAAAATTTAGTGTTTTGAAAATACCCTTTATTGAGAATAACAAGTACATAAGTACTTTTACAACTTTCATGTCTGACTTTGAAAATTATGAAAAAAATCGCTCTTTTTTTACATTACTTTAACCTTACTAGTTTTTCATTAGTTCAATATTTAATTTAAGATCATCGGGATCAGTTTTTGATCATATCTATTGTAACTATTTACAGTATTATAACAGAAAAAGATAAGTTTGTCGATTTTATTTCACCGGATTGTCTCAGTGAGTTGCTGCAATTCCTATCCGGTGGTAGCTTATAAAATTGTTGACGCGTCATTATTGCTGTTTTTTTAATCCAGTTATCTTTACTATAGTATAGTTCAATACAGTTTAGTATAGTTTAACACAGTATATCAATTCAGAGGATGTGGTAACCGGTAGACTCACACATTATTCTAATGCATAAAAAAATAAATAACCTAAAACTTTATAATGACTACCAAACAAAAAAAAATTAAATCTGCTTACTTTCATATTGATTTAATGTTTCTAAAATATTTTTATATTAAATCGGAGTCACATATTGAAATCAAAAGCTACGTAAAGTGTTCCTTTTATATCAAAAAGGATGTTGTAAGATCGGAATCAGCGTAATATCCTATTTGGATGTTAACTCTTGGGTGCGAAAACTTTATGGGGTTATGTAAAAAATGGAAGGCTTGACGTAAGGTCGTAAATCATGACGGGACCATGGGACACATCGGAGCGATCGCATTAAACTAGTTAGCAGATATAGGGTTTATCGTTGTTCCTAATCGTGTAAATATTAGTTTGAAAGTTTGTAAAGATGTTTTTGAAGGCCAAAACTAAAATTTATTCATATTTGTAAGCTATCTATCTAGGCGGGACTGTGTGTCCGCACTTAGCCTGTATGTTGGCCTTTGGTGTTTATCCCGATGTTGGTTAGATGTTAAGACTAATCCAGTTCCTTCCAGAACGTGAAGAGATAATTTAGTTTTCCTATTATGTAAGGCATTGGTTGTGAGTCGCCCAAGAAATTTCTTCCGTGTTCTGCCTGTATCTATCTGTGACTCCCAGCCTGCAGAGATTTTTGTAAGCTTTGAGGAACATTATGGATCGTTTTAGTAGTGGTAATGTCACCACTAGTTAGTAGAATGAAAAAAGAAAATTTGAATATATATGATACTAACGCATGAAAAGAAATGTTTCTTTTTACAATGGCTGCATAATTTTTTCAAGTACACACAGGAAGGCATTTTTAATACAAATTGCAATCCCCTTTTTTCCTTGTCAAAATAAAATGCACTTTATAGCGAGGAATTTAGGTTACGACGGTCGCACGGACTGCTGCACAGCCTTGTGACGTATGAGGCAAGTTCGACCGTGGATGGTTTGGTCGTAAGCAGTCTATACGACCAAGATCATGTCAAATGATCCATTATTCATCGAACCGTAGTCATGACGACGGTTCTTAGGACTGTCGCTACGTTAATGCCCCGCTTAACGTATCTCGGCTTTTAAAAAAATATAAGGGCGCGGCGGTATTTTTTTTTATTTTGCAGTATTTGCCACTCCTACGACTTATGCAACGGTACTGGCCAAAAGGGGCGAATAGAGTGTTGGTTCTGGGAATCCAATTACTATTACGACCGAAGTAAATGACACCGAATTCTATGAAGACTTAACAAGTAAAGATAAGTACAAAAAATGCATTCCATGATAATTTGTCTCTGGGTATTTTTACGCAATGCAGAGCCAGTCCAGTACGGTATCACTGGCCACTGCCAATAAAGGACTAACTGATGGCCTCTTCGTAAAAAGCGCCGGTAACCGGTATAGCTGCGCGGCCTCCGTGGATAATGCATTACTTAATATTCCATTACTTCGCATAATCATTATTTGTTGACAATGATATTTATCTCTGGTTTTTATACAGTAATAATGTAGGTTGAAGGTATTGTTTATTAAAACGAATGATATGTTTAATGATACTTTCGCTTACGGCTTTGTGGTTAAATTATTAATGGCTGATTTCTAGGTATTAATAAGACTGTGATTAGGCGTATTAATAAGGCTGTGAGGCCTGGACATTAACGCAGAAAGAAGAGAGCAATCACGCAGAAAGAAGAGAGTAATCGGTGAACATACATAAACATATATACAGCAGAACATAAAGTCTCCTTTTTTTGGGACTTTGTCGGTTGAAAAGTAATCCTTTCTTTGCTTAACACAGTTGGACAAAACAAGATTAAAATTATGGCCTTAAATTATGAAATATTTTTTGTTTACATCTTAATTATTAAAAGTTATGACCTACTTGCAACACTTTCGCAATAGTCGCTACGTTTTTAAATGCAATGTTCGTTTATCTGTTCTCCCATATTCGGAAGCGCGAGGCCTCATATATGGCGAAGATCATAAAGAATGCACTTGCGAACAATCAGTTATAAATTATAACCTTAAGTAATGACCACACGTAGGCGTCAGTGTACACTGGCTATATGAAAGTTTACTTCGGCAGTTGTTGTATAATTAGTAAAAACATCGCATTTCAACATTCAACTTATTTGGTTTTGTTAATTATTCAATTCAATATATTTATTTACTCTCACAAGGTAACTTATCTAAGATAACAATTATTGTATTTACTTATTGATATACGCGATGCTTTTTTAAGAGTCTGGTGCCCATGGTAGGTATTAAAAACCCGTTACAGGTCACCAGTGTCTAAGTCTAATTACTAAATCGATTCAAAGTAATAAACAGAAAATACAACCGAAAAAAAACGATCCTTTTTTGAAAACGATTGAAAAGCATTACAATAAATAGCACTTATTGACTCGCTCGTAAGTTTCCATTAATTTATCTGTTTTTTAAATGATACGGGCTCACTTTGCAAAACAAAGCTACTGTGTACTTGTCAGGAAGCTGGCTTGTAACTATCAAGTCGAAGCCTTTATAGGGGAAGTGACGACGCCTCACAGGGTTGGAAAAGGGCAGATCTTCCCAGCCAGGCAAGGTGTGCTGCCTGGAGACCGAGGTCCGACTGAGAAGCGTTGAAAGCTGTATATATGGTAGCGATGTAAATAACTGCATTATCTTGATATAGGATTTGTGAAACTTTTTTCTGAAACTTGTGTGTCTTGCGGCAATGTTGTAGCGTCGAATATTGCTTGACCACTTCACCTTCAATTTAGTGACAGTGTAACAATTGGAATTGTATTATTTCACAAGAATCCCATTCTTAAGTTGGCAACACAATGGGTGTTGCCAACCTAAGACTGGGATCTAACATATTTGGCGTCTATGGGTGGCGTACATTATCACTAGAAACCCACCTGCTTATATGTCGTTCGTTCTGTTGAAGTCAATAGCCCTTGTTGAAGTCGATAGCAGGGCTATTTGTAAATTAGGCGTACAAGTATCTAAAGTTGTCATTCAGATAACATGATGTAAGATGCAGTCAGCTCCGACAACACCTAATAACAACACACGATACTACTACGCTACAAGGCAGTTTTTGCATCCATCACGTGGGAACAATCACCCTGGCAGGGTCACCATATGAGATGTTAGTCAGGAGTAGTTAAACAAATAAAACAAATATTGCCTATTAAAATAGGATACATCTTTAAATGAATATAAGAAATTAATTTATGTGCGAATCTTATCTCACTATAATAATAAGTTATTCTACATGAGGGCCTATGCAGCCCACCATGTGGAACAAACGTCTAATAACTACTAGACGTTTTTTTCACAGAGTGTACTCATTCGTGACGTTAACCCTACGACTTCCGAACGCCACGTGCGATGTCTCACGAACTGAGATCACGACGCGTTTTGTCGTCCGACTGTCATTATTTATCGTTGGCGGACGGCGCGATCACGATTGCCTCAGTGACGCAGGACCGGCGGAAGACCAACTACGTCATGTGATATGTAGAATTTTAATTATTTATATCATTACGAAATTATATGTCGAAGATTGTCCGCAGAACGATTTCGTAATTAGATAAAATAGTGGTAGAAAAAAGTCCCTGTATGATTGTGGAAATGGTTTGCCAGCCATTATAATCGCTACAGCTTTGAGAATTGATGAATCTTGGCGGACTTAGGGGCTTGCCTATCTTGAATTTTTTGTTCATAAGCAGTGTCAGCAGCGTTAAAACTAATCCATAAATAGAAATAATTAGATTACTATTGATTAAGTTACCTCTCGTCCATTCTAAGCCCGGGAGTAGCCCATCAAAATGACGTTTAGGTGCCAATAAGAGAGCGCATAACTTGTAGTGCAAGTTATGCGCTACAAATAAATTGAAATATACTTAATCTTAAATTAGAATCCAATTTTTATTTCCAGGCTCAAGAATGTGAACTCTGCTAGCTCTGAAAGATAAACAAAAAAAAAAACATATTTTTTGCATAAATGATTGATGTTCGAAAGCGTTCACTTCACGCCGGCCCTGCGCCGCCTGATCGCGTTCCAAATGGTCTACCATCGGCCTATTTATTTGGTCATTTGTATTGGTTTTGTTGTTTAATTCAGCAGAACCAACCCATTGTGCGGCGAATGTCTCTATATGAACAATGAAAGCACATCAACCTCCATACAACATAAGTTGTTTGTTTATTGGTGTCTCACGTTCCTTTGTACATTCCTGATCGAACACACATTACACGAGAAAAAGTAAGTTGGATTTGTAACAATGTTTCTACAAAAGCAGGTTTTTTCATCCGGATTTTTTGAATATATTTATTATCTTTTATTGAAAGTAAAAAAAGGTGTCTGTGAAGTGGGTTTACGGACGATAATTTTACGTGATAACGTCATAAGAAAACATTGATGAAAAACTGCATACTTTTACGCGTCACAAACCGAACGCTTAGGCCGATCGTGTCTTTCTAACGCTTCTTCCGCGCTCTCGCTTGCACTAATCGCCTCTGTTGTCGAGCGTAGTTGGTGTTCGACTTTGACGCAGGTTCCGGGTTCGACTTGGGTCGGGCAATTTGTTTTATGAGTTTTTTGAGTTTATCAAAAAAACAAAACGTTACATGGGATTGGATTTGTGCCCGATAGGCGACAAACTTGCCACCTATCACAATATGAGACCCAATATCACGGGTGCACACTAGTATATACTTCTGCCTAGCGTTTCTGGTAAAATGCAAGTGAAGATATTTATTTTAGTACATACATGTGAATATGCAGCAAATATGTATATGAAAACAGACACTTTTTTTAAATGCATTGGTTTGGTTATTTAATTTTTCTGCACTGCCGAAAGATTGCATTTAAAAGCCTTTGTTTGACCTTTTACGATTCTTCAAATAAAAGTTTGTATAAAATAATATCATACAAACTGTTATGTGGTCGAGTAGTGTCGGCGACAGAATTTGACGCGAGAGGTCCTATTTTTTATATGAAAAACACTTTTTTTAAATGCAATAGTTTTGGTTATTTAATTATTCTGCACACCACTGCCGAAAATTGTATTTAAAGACCGCTATATCTTATTTTTTACCTGTGAGTATAAATGAACCTGTATTGGAACTATAAGTTGTCTAGGAATTAGACGATTAGTTTAATCTTCAAAGGTTTTATAAAATAATATCATACAAACCTGTTTCATTAGAACCAGCGTCGTCCTGAACTAAAAGCAGCGCATGTTTTTATAATGTATGACAGTATTAACGTTAATGAGCGTTTTGTATTCACGTTTAACAAAGTGAAACATTCTTACAACCGTTGTGTTCCATTCATTTCGTCTTGTTGATACAATGTATTAGAATGAGTCCAGCGCCGTGTTTGGAAAGGGTTGTAATAGTAAATTTGGTACACTCACACACATATATACATATATATCCAAATCCTAACACAAGATATTTTAGCATAAAATGGTTGCCTTTAAATTCGTTTTATGGACGATAATTTTGCGTGATAACATTATAATAAAATATTGATGAAAAATTGTATACATTTATGCGTCAAAAACGCTTATGCCTATCATGCCTCCATCGCTTGTTCCGAGTTCTAACTTGCACATGGAACGTGACAATGAGTCATGCTTTTTTAACCAACCAATGTTCAGCTGTATGTATGTATTTTTTCGTATGGTCACCGATTTCTCCGCCAATTATGGACCGATTTTAAAAATATATTTTTTGTTTGAAAGGGCACACTTCCAGGATGGTCCCATAAAATTAGGGATGTACGGAACCTGGTAGTCGATTATTTTGCAATTTTACTGGTTAAGAATTGTGTGTGCAGCCGACATTCATCGAATTACATGATACCACATCAACAATAAATTAGTTTACTAAAACACTTCTAAAATGTCACGCTTATTTGACTTTGCTATGAATAGACGAGTATTTTCAACCTAGAGATCTGGCTGCTTATTTTGGAAATGTTTAACCGTCTCGCTGGCCGAGTGATGAGCGTAGTTGCCTTACCACGTCGACGAATAACGTGGCTCGGGTTCCATTGCCGACGGGGGCATGTATTTGTGTGAATAACATAGACGTTCGCATTTCTGGATCTGGGTGATTATTAAATTTATTCTGGTATTTATATGTATATTTCTATGTATAATATCGTTGAGTAACACCCATATCACAAGCAAATAATTTGCTTGCTTTGGGATTGAATCAATGATTGTGATTTGTCCAGGGATATTTATAATTATTATGTTTTCTTCCAATATTATACAAAAAAGTCAAGGTTTATTAATATACTAGCTGTTTGCCCCAGCTTCGCACGTGTGCAACTCTGATATTAAATATATTACAGAATGTATCTCACAGCCGTCACATTAGAATTATCTACAAAACTATTATCAGTACTCCTCTATTACATTATGTATCTATTATACATATAAAAATTCCTTTTAAATCACTCTATCTATTAAAAAAACCACATCAAAATTCGAATTTTTAAAGATCTAAGCATACTTACATAGAGACAATCAGACGCGTAGCGACTTTATTTCATACTATTCAGTGAAGTACTATATATTATGACTATATTCTTTATTAAAACGAGTAAGTAAACAGTACCTGATATACATTACCGGCCCTTCATCGCCAGCTGTGAACTAAATACGCTATATTTTCATCGTAGACTGAATCCATACAAAATTGTGGAGTTAGAAAACTTTTAGCTGCCGCTGAAAACGGAGCTAACACCTTTTTCTTTGAATATTCTGAAAAAGATAAATGTAATAAAACACAATTTGGAAAATCTAAAAGTGTACATCAACGCTCGCTCTCGGCTTAAAGTTAAACTTTTATTTTATGAATAAATATTGTCACATCCACATATCCTCAATAGGGTAGACAGAAGTATGCGTACCCTTTATTTTAGTAGTATGCATCCACGATTAGCCGAAGATATTAGATCCCATGATATGATAGGTGCCAAGTCCATCGCCATATCGGGCACAAATCCTATATTAAGCAACGTTTTGTTTAAAAAAAACTGAAAAACTCATAAAATATGTTTCCTGGGTTCGATTCCCGGGACCTCTCGCATCAAAGTCGCCGACTCCACTCGACCACAGAGGCGATTAATTTATACATAAATTTAGTATTTACTCTATGTATTATGTTACATGTATAGATAAATCAACTATATTAACGCAGACATTAGCAGTAATTCTGTTAGCTCAAACTAGACTAAACTAATCTAAAATTAGAATTAGCGCCCTTACATCACGTTTCTTAACAATATGTAAGGTGCAAAGCTAACATAATCTTAATCCACTCTGCCTAAAATTTAGTACGATTATGTAATTTCAGTTTTTTATTGAGCAGTGAACGATTTTTTTAAGATATTAAATTTATTTTTAATTTGATTTAGTCTAGTTCGTGCCAGCAGAACTATCACCAGTATTTGTAATCAGAAGAATACTGGAGTGAATGAAAAAACTTAAGTAAAATTTTATCGGCTTTAGTGAAAAGCAAACTTGGATCCTCATAAACATACACTTTTTTATTAATCCTATATTAAAATTAGTATTTTTTAAGGACTAATTTCATAAAAAAGTGTTATTAGTATACTCAAATAAGTAAACTCATATATCGATCCAGGATACCTGGACTTTTACCTTCATTTTTTTATAATGTTGAAAGACAGACAAACGGACAGATTTCCTGATGGTAAGACTTTCACGCCACCTATAGACACCAAAGTTGGTAATAGTCCGTTGCCAACATGAGGCCGGGATGTTAGACCTCGTGCAAAAGTAAGTCTACTGGCTACCTTAGCCTCCAAGCACTGACGTTATTGCGGCAGGGATAACTAATTCGGTGATACAAACGAGCCGAATGGAAGCTCAACCACCTAGTGTGTGACACCACAGTGTTAGTGAAAGTAAGCCTTGTTCGCCTTTACGAGCTGATCGGCAGGAAGGCAGATGGTATATTCTGCAAAGGAGCCCGGACCAACACGGGCTAAAAAAATAAACTTATAAGCAATAATAGCAACGAGAAAATTAGAACACTTAGTGAAAGCTCAATTATTCCTTTTGAAGTTCTCTCGCCAGAAATGACCTACTGGGCTTCAGTGTCGAATAATCGAATGAATGATTTGTTCTCTCGACCTCCAGTACGAGTACGTTGTAGTCGACGATACACGATTGCTCTCAGGAGCGCTAAACGGTACAAAATATCGGTCCCACAGACAAAAGCCGAGCAATTAGCACGCGTCCGCCATAAACCGGTTGCCATGGTAACACATCAATTTCGGTTCATACCGGTTCACGCCGGTCCGCATCGCTAAACAAACTAATTGGAATCTTTTATCTCATTGGGAGACGGTGGTGGTTTTAATGAATTAAATAAATCTTTATGAATGAATGTTATTGGATAGGGCAATTAGCCAAATATTAGAAATGGGTCTTTTGTTGCTTAGTAGTTGAGAAAATTCAAAGAATCAGGCGATATGAAGGCGTTAAATTAGACATGCATAATCTTATTGTCTCGACATTTTTATTACAAGTTATATTGAAAATATGAAAAAAAAAATTAGACACGCATGATCTTATTGTCTCGACATTTTTATTACAAGTTATATTGAAAATATGACTTGTAATAAAAATGTCAATTCAGCCTCAGTAGTCGAGTCTGTATCCGACTTTGATGCGAGAGGTCCCGGGTTCGATCCCAGGGTCCGGCAACTTGTTCTATTCATTAACTTTGAAAAACATTACGTTGCTTGGGATTAGATTTGTGGCCGATTGGCGAAGGACTTGCCACGCCTCATATCATGGGACCTCATATCGTCGGTTTATCGTGGGTGCATACTACGAGTAGTATGTACCTCTACCTACACTTTCGAGAATATATAGGCGTAACAATATTTATTTATTTATTTTAAGTAAATTGTAAATTTATTTTGTATTAAACACTTGTACTGTTCCACATTTATTTATTTGAACTTTCTGCCTACCGGTTCGCTTTTTACAGCAAAATTAATAGTGTGAATTAAATTAAAAATATCCTATTTTGTTACAGGCATGCTGAGATCCACCTTCGACCGACCAGACCACGAACGTAAGTACTAAACTTAAGTAGTAAAGATGGTCTGATATTCATCAAAACGCCATAGCCAAATATGATCATATATGGCAACATTTTAATATAAATATTCGTGTACTATATCTTACCATCTGCCTTCTTACCAGGCAACTGGTAAAAGACGAGCATAGGCCTACTTTCACTAACACCGTGATCTCTCACTAACTGGTAGAGCTTCGGAGCGGCGCGAATTTCTTAGCGTCAGGAAATCCGTCCGCTTATTTGCCTTCCAATATTATAAAAAACTTTTAGTTATTTGCGAGAAATCTACTGAAAATAATTTTTCATATATTAATATTAAATTACAAATGGAGGAAGCTAGGCAAGTATGCAGGAGTTGTGAAACTTAGCACTCCATACACCTGCCTAAAGCTTAAGGGACTTGGCGTGAAGATATGTATGTAAGTATGTGTGTAAATAAAAAATATATTGAAATTTAAGTTTTTCATACAATTTTTTTTTATTAACTCATTTGTTAATTATGTATGAAAGTTTATTTTTTAATAGATTTCCCGCATATAACTAAATTGTAAATATATAGTCATATTTATGTCAAAAAGTCTTATATGATCATATTTGGCAATAGCGTTTGGTTAATTTGATAAGCGAATAGAACACCTTTAAACGTAAGTTGAATTAATGCGTTGTAAATAGTAAGTAGTTCTCGTAACCAGGAGTGATTTCTACTAAGCTGTATTCAATGTGTTTAATAGAAACTATGCCTAGCGTGATAGTATTAACAGTCATCCCCAAAAAAATGTTAAACACTGAGGATATGGTGGCAAGAAAGAGTAGGTTTGTACCTATCACTACCTGCTATGTAGACTGGTTTCTATCGCCACGCTACCTATTATACCGCCACTTTTGTGCAGCAACTTATCCGTGTAAGTACAAGTCATAATAATATATTTTATTCCTTCTAGAAATTTCTAATGGAAGTACCGCTACTCGCCACAAGATGTCATTAGTAGTGTACTGAAATTTCTTTCAGGTCTTTATAGTCTGCGGGAAAGTGTAACATATCGCGACATTTAACTAGTTATTAATATATTTGTTTGTACACGCTATCTTAATGATTTTAAGTATAGTAACTATTATTATCTTGTTTAAAGTAAAGTATTTTATGTAGCGGGTTCCTGCTACGCTTCAGTACTCAGAAAGGTTGCTGCACTCCACCACCAGTTATATTATCACCAATTTCTCCTCAAAAAAACTTCAGCGGAACTAAAACCTTTACATCGATAATTGAATGAAAAGCATATTGAATTTACGTAGCAAAAATTGATACGTATATGCACATTTTTCTATGTTTTTACCAAAGGGTTGTATAAATGGAAAAAGTTGGAAAATAACCTAAACAGACGTAGTAAGCTTTGACATACTAGCCATCAATATTTTCCATTTGCCGAGCTCCATATTGAGTAGATCCATCACCCGGAAACCGTCGGGCCGCGCTTTCAACTGTCTGAGACGCCATTTTTTATATAATTATTTACAACCTTTTTTCTGTTTAAAAACGATGTAACCTTTTTTGCGATTTGTTTGGTCATAAATATCAAAGTAGGGATTGTGCGGTTCGTCCGGAAAAGTATTATTTTACCAACACGGATGTAATAGAAGTTTTCAATGCTGTGTCCGGTTCACAGGCTGTATTTTTTCATAAATTATCAATTAACAACTTGCTTTTGCTATGAAACGAGTTGTAATGGCCACCAAAAAAAGTTTGAAACGTTTTGCCAATACGCAAAATTTTGGTTTGAATTTGATACCAGTTTTCTCTAAAAATTGTGCAAATTCATAGCGTTAAATGACGAGGACTTTAAGACCGCAATATGTGAATATATGATGCCCGTAGCTTCTTCTGTGCTAATAAAACTTATCTTTCTGTGCGCCTCATCGTTACATAGGTTGACTAGTAGAGAATGCTATGTAGCATTAAATCCAACTTTATAAAACACCTTTATTTTATTTAAGTCAATTAACACCCAAAATGCCATCCAAATCAGGCCCGCGGCGTTTCAACAATATTTTAACGCAATTCAGCAAGAAATGATAGAAGGCATGTGAAAACATAACCTGTTTTCCATTTTCACAGTCGTTCACAGTCATTCACACTTCCATAAACCTCCTGACAATAATAAATTCAACAACAAATTATTACCAATTATGTAATTATTCAGAAACTCGTCCTCGGGACGAGGATATCAAAAAAATTGCAGGCTCAAACTGGGTTAGAGTAGCTCAGTCTAGAGAATACTGGTTATCTTTGGAGGAGGCCTTTACCCGTGGAGGGGTTCTAGCAAGTGAATAATTATTTTTGTATCAAATCAAACAACATAGTTTATATATATAATTATTTTTTTCTGTAATCTCTTTTTGTTGTATTGTGATATTATCACTTGTTGGAAATTAAAAGGCTTTTTTATTTTATTTATTCAGAACCCGGATTAATAAAACTTTTTTACCCTGAATGTAATTTTTGATATGTATTAGGAACAAATAACAAACATTATACCTCAGATATTAGATGATGTATGTGAGCATTTTTTACAAACCTTTGTGGTCTTTAAATGCTAAATTAACAAAATTATATTGTATTTTATGCTGAATCAGTAAATAAATTAAAAAAAATATATTTTTCATTGTCGGCGGTTGGTAAAACTACCACATATATTTTTATATGAACACACGTACTGTTTTACGTATCAATTTTAATTTTGTATTATGTATATAACTGGTTTCGCTTTAACAGCATCCTCGGGGCAAGAACTTAAGTTACTTACATCTGTGAGTGATAATTTTCTGTGCTTACAATATTTTGAAATTGTAAATATTAATTATTCCTATAGTGGGCTGATATAAATAGTATGATGTGTTAAGAAATAGAGTTTTATAAACCCTAACTCACAACAGTACGAGTGTTTATATGAATAAACACTTATACTGTTGTAAGGTGTGTATTCATATCTTCAAATGAAAACACTTGTACTGTTTAAGTATCACTTATAATTAGTTATTAATTATATTTTTTAGTATAATTATAATATTGTTAGTAATCTAAGTTCTAGCCGTGATGAGGCTGTAAAAACCGAAACTGGTAGGCTATATAATTAATAACTAATTATAAGTGATACGTAAGAAGTAAAAGTGTTTTCATTTCAAGATATCGACCATCTCGCTGGCCGAGTGGTAGCGTAGTTGCGTTACCGCGTCGACAATTAGCGAGACTCGGGTTCGATTCCCGACGGGGGCGGGCGTTTGTGTGATGAACATAGGCGTTCGCATTTCTGGGTCTG
>DVZN01000358.1:0-13810 GCA_018237365.1 Caria ino melicerta
GACGGACGGACAGACGGACAACAAAGTGATCCTATAAGGGTTCCGTTTTTTCCTTTTGAGGTACGGAACCCTAAAAATGGACCAAGAATAGATCCCTGTGGTACACCGATAGAGATTTTAGACCCTGTTGATAATTGACCATTAACATCCACTTTCATAATTCTATCACTTAAGTAAGATTCAAGGAGATTAAGTGCTTGACCTTTGACGCCATAATGATATAACTTTTTAAGTAAGTTATCATGTCGTACACAGTCAAAGGCTTTAGACAAATCGCAGAATACTCCTACAGTATCTTATGAGTCTTCCCAGCCTTGAAATATGTATTCAATCAGATCCACGCTAGCATCTGTAGTTGATCGACCTTTTGTAAATCCATATTGCTTTAGGTTCATTATGTTATTTTCGTTAAAATGCTTAGCTAGTTGTTTTAAAATAATTTTTTCGAATATTTTGCTTAAACTTGGCAATATAGATACTGGTCTATAATTAGTGGGGTCGTTGTTATTCCCAGTTTTAAATAGTGGAATAATTTTGCTATGTTTCATTAAATTTGGAAAAGTACCATGACATATACATCTATTAAAAATAAGAGCCAAATGAGGTGCAATACAATCTATAATGGCGCTAATTATTTTTACAGAAAGGCCGTAAATATCATAAGTTTTTTTCATATTTAAACTTTTAAAAGTTTTAATAACGTCGGATGGCTCAACAGGTGTAAAACAAAAATCTATATCACATTTTTTAATGTTCTGTGCTAGTAAAGATTCAGCCTTGGCAATAGAAGAATTCAATGAACTGCTCAAAGAAATAGGAACGTCGACAAAAAAATGTTCAAAAGCTTCAGCAATTTCCCGTTTTGAAGTTATTACAGTATCTTTAATATGTAATTTTATGTTAAAATTCTGAATCCGTACTCTATCCGTTTCTTTTTTTATAATCTGCCAAGTAGTCTTAATAACATTTGTACTATTTTTAATTTTATTGTTTATAAAATTAGATTTAGCTACAACACAAATTTTTTTAAAGATTTTAGAATAACTTCTAACATATTTTATAAAATTGTCACTACTATTAAAATTATTTTCTTCGTAAAGTTCAAAAAGTCTTTGTTGGCTTTTGTGAATTCCAACGGTCGCCCAGTCATTAAATTTAATATTATCATGTACATCTAATTTCTTAGTTTTAAAGATAAAGTCACTTTGGCTCTTAACCACGTCAAAAACTGAATTAAGATTAGAATTAGGGTCATTATTATTAGATAAACTAGGCAAATTTGCTATTATATTATTTCTAAAATGTATAAGTTTATTTTTTGTTATATGTTTATAGTTGACATATTTCATATTCGTTTTTTTACCAGGAAAAGCAAAAGCCATAAGCTGTCCACAATGATCAGATTCGAGTTTGTTAATAATGGACTTGCTTTGAGGCTCTATATTCGTGAATACATTATCAATATAAGTTGCTGTTGAGGTTGTAATTCGCGTCGGCTCAAAAAATAAATGTAACAAATTATATGAGAGGAACAAAGACTTAAGTCTATTGCTAAAATTACTACATTCTAGTAAATTAACATTAAAATCTCCGCATATAATAATATATTTGCCACAGTTACTGGTTTTGTGTAGAACATTATCCATTATTTTTTCAAATAAATCAAAATTTGACGATAATCATAATTAAAGGGTTCATTTTGAGAATGATTACTTCACAAGCATATTAATTCTTACGATTAAAATTTCATCATCTAGACCCTTTTAAATATATAAATTTTGCACTTTACAGTACATTAATTGAATAAATTGATTCTGAAATATCATGAAATTAACATAACATATGCACTCTACAGTTTTTTCAGTAGGTAGTGTTAACAAGGCACGCGGCTCGCGGTGTGCGTGGAGCGCGGTCACAGTCCGCAATATAACAGAAATAAAGAAAGCATTAAAACAAATACGTAAATCTAAAATCTTCTTCGGAAGGGAGGGTCTTCTTCTATCGGACTCGCGCGAGTGGAACCGCGGGGCGCAGCTAATCTCGATGCGCGACGCACACAAGTAAAGCATGCAATCTTCGACGACCGCGCGACCTCTCTCACAATAATCGTGACATCTCCGTCAATAAACATTAAACCTTCCTCAAAAATTACAATATATTTCAATAAAAAACGTACAAAACACCGTTCATTCGTTATTGAAGAAATCGATTACGTGCAAACGGACAGATTTTGGGATTTTTGTTTCATAATATGATTAGTATTAGTTTAGTGTATGTACGGTGTGTCGTACCCAGATCCGCAGCGCGTCGTCAGCGTTCGCGCAGAGCTCGGGGCGCGGCGTGTGCGCGGTGGGGCTGCGCGCCCGCACCAGCAGTCGCGCGACGGCCGCTTGGCCGCGCTACACGCTCGACCCGCGCGTCGACCGCGTCTCTAGCGCCCACCGGCTGCAGCTCTCAGTCTGCTACGGGTGAGTAACCGCTAGCTTTTGCCCGCGGATTCACCCACTTAGTGAAATCAAAATAACTACACTCACTGCGCCCGTTACTTCGTCTAAAGTATATCTTTGACTAATATACGTTTTTCAAATAAATATATCAGATTCTAAGCATCGTTTTTCATTTATATCAGATTCTATTAATAGCGCTTGGTAGCTAATTTTTAAAAAAGACTCCCAGTAGTACAACTGTCGAATTCGCATTAAATTTAATTAGTAGTTTATAGTGATGTCAAACAAATCCAAGCCTAGTTTAGTCTTTTAACACTGCATCAAGTTTTACGACATTTTTAGTAAGTTCATAATGATTGACTTTAAAATAACTATATTTACTTACTATACGACTGCCGCGGTCAGCAAGTGATATATTACAGCGCCCCGACGTTTGTACTGACTGCCGAGGTTGAGGCGCAACCGACGCACGCATACGCAATATCTTGCAATGATCAGTTGTGTTCAAGCCTTGCATAGTACTTCATTTATCCATATGCATGACAATTTAAACAGAAAATCCCATTTTTGTTTAATATTTTAATGACGTTTATTTTTTGGCGTGCCAGATTAAAATTTAGGTTTTAAAAAACCTTTTTTAAATCTTTTTGCCAGACTAAATATATTTTCTCAGGTTTTTTTATTACCTATAGAACGCATTTGACCGCCATCTTACCTGATGTTAGGTGAAAATGGATGGATGGATCATGCCTACCTACATACAGCATATTCACTCTGACCTTAAAGATGTCTAGGTCTAAATGTTCCTGAAACACACTCACGGGCATCGCATGCACGCAGCTAATTGCATTGAATGATTAATCTTGCTGAAAGTGACCATTCGTCCAGTTTTAAACGGGACCATCTCTTGCGAAATTTTCTCGTTTTCCAAAATTAAATTTATAATTTACTATCTGACCCGGTGAACTTAATACCGCCCTTTTTTCTTCACTTATACGTTTTGCCCTCCCAGAATCCCTGAACTAACACTTTATGGTATGGTATTAAAGCTCAAATTGACTTTTGATTGCTATTTAATTAGTATATACCAATATTAGTACTTCCTTTTTTGAAATTTTAGATATACTTTTTGTGTATTGTGAAAATGTCCGCTAAGCCTGTGAGTATGTACTTAATTGTAATTAGATAAAGTATTTTTTGTTTAAATTATCATGTAAATGAATTCTATAATTCTTAATGAGAATAAAGATTGTTAAACCTATTACGAATCTTTTGTATGGAAATATAGAAAAATGTTGTATTTAGACCTATCAGGCAATTTTACAATTTTTTTTACCGTAAGAACCATCCTCGTACTTCGAGCAATATTAAAAAAAAATAATGAATTCGGTTTAACCGTTCTTGAGTTTTGTGCTTAGTGACACATTTAACGAACCATTTTTATTTATATAGTACCTGGTGACCGAGGTTTACTCGGTAAAAAAGATGAACCATTCAGGATTTGACTCTGGGTCTTCCCGCCTTTGCAGGCGCCCGTCTTACCAACTGGGCTATTATAATTTTGTTGATGTCAACAAAATTCACTTTTGCATTCTAATAAAAATTCTAACAAATTTTCATTGTTATACCGATAACAAGACAGAACCGATATTTTCTAAAAATGAAACCTAGCTAGATCGATTTTTTTCTCGAAACCCTCTGCATACTAAATTTCAAGAAAATCATTAAATATTCAAAATTCTTATTATTAAAAACACATTAGAAACCTCTAAAATTATGTGTTTCTCTATTATTTTATGCATGTATTATAAATATAAACCTTTGTCTTGAATCACTCGTGTCTATTTAAAAAACCGCATCAAAATCAGTTGCGTCGTTTTAAAGATCTAAGTATACATAGGGATATTATATACGGACAGAGAAAGCGACTTTGTTTTATACTATGTAGTGATACGATTAATGCTTGTTTAATAATATACAATAGAAGATAGAATATTATTCTTACTTAAAATCACCAGCTGTATTAAAACAAATATGTTCCTCTCAAAAATTTAAAAATATCTCATCATTTGTATAATTAATTATTTAATTTTTAATGCAAATAAACCAATGTCCCTTTTTGAGTAAAAAATAAATGGTCACTTTAATGTTGTTGCATGGCGCCATCAATGGCCGCATTCTTTTGCGTACGTCGAACACGACCTATATTGTAACGTACAAATTGCAAGACCGTCGGCACAATAAATTATTTAATTCTTCTTTAACATGAAATGAATATTTTTTGCAGATTTGTACCAATCGACAAAGAAAATGAAAGTGGTTTAGTTCTAATTACAATCCATTTACCATCTGGTTATGTGGCTGATATTAATACAATAACAGAGCTTAAGGTACGTAAAATGATGATCCGTTATATTTTAACTTTGTAATTTTCGGTGTGTTTTATTTATTCACAATTTACCCCGTGTTGGTCTGGGCTCCTTTGTAAAATAGACCTCCTGCCTTCCTGTGCCAGGCAGCTCGTAAAATGCGAGCATAGGCTTACTGTTACTAACACTGTGACGTTTGACTAGGTTTCACAGTGACTCGTCCGGATTGGTACCACCGCCTTGCGTCAGTGCTTGCCGTTGACGTGTTCCGGTTAGAAGGATAAGAACCGGTAACTTCGCTTTTTTGCACAAGGCGTAACATACGGGCCTTAGGTTGCCAACGCACCATTAGCTCTGGCGTCTATAGGCGACGTGAATTTCTCACCACCAGATAATCCGTCTTAATAAAAAATCGTAATAAAAAATTATAAATCCATAAAGGTAAACAACCTTTATGGATTTATAATTTTATAAAAAATCAGACTTCATTAAAGTGGTTAAACCCAGGTGAGACACTGGTTAGCATTCCAGCACTAGCAAAAAATAGTGTCAAGGAATAATACTACTTGGCTAAAACATTATAATAATGTATTTTATGTGTTAAACAGTCGTCGCCGCACGTGGTGGGCGCTCGAATGCGTGGCGGGTCAACCGTGTTGGCGTGGGCGCGAGCGACGGGTAACGAGCGGTGCGTCACACTTGCGGCGCCGCGCGCGCTTCCAGTCGCCAAGCAGCGACCCGCCGCCGTCACGCTCATAGATTTATATGACTCTAGTTAGTACACCTCCTTCAGTTTATTCTTAAAATTTATAATTCCACCTATTTTTCATGCAAATGTTGAGGAAAATATGTTTTTAAACAATATTAAATAACATAAAATTAGTATATCTTGGCTTTAAATGATGTTTGTCTACTTTAATTATCATTATCTAATCACTATTTACTTTTCAGGCACTCATAAGAGGCAAGAATAGGTTTAGTATATGTGGTACTTAACTAGGTAATATTAATACTGTGACCTTTAATTATGTGCTAGAGTTTTGTAGCGGCTCGTCTAAATTTGTACTACAGACGTGATTATTCCTGATGTCGCAACATCAGTGCTTGCCGTTAACATGTTCTGATTTGGCGAATGAACTTTTGCATGAGATTTAACATACTAATTTCAAATCAGCAAGGCACCATTATTGCCTTCGGAGACTACAGACGGCGTATATTTCTTAACATTAAAAAATCCGTCTGCTTGGTTGCTTTCCAATATTGTAAAAAGATGAAACTTTTAGCCTACACCTACTCACTCGTTCAATCAATGGGGAGGCAGGTGATTCGTTCCCCATTAGGGATCCAGACAAGCACGGGGATTTAAAGTAATTTATGTGTTTATGCCACAGGTCACCGTGCGCGCGCATTTTACCAAGCGGTGGCTGCGAGTGGGTGCGACGTGTGCCGCGCGTGGGCGTCGTGCGCGCGCGCGTGCGGCACGGCGGAGGGGCAGCGCGCGCCGGCCGCCGCGCCTGCGCCCGCGCCGGCCGCCGCGACGCCCGCTTTCGCGCCGCCCGCCTTCGCGCCCGTCTTCGCCCTCTTAGCCACTCTCCTCACGCTCGTCAGATAACACACCCTTTTTACTTTCATTTTATTTATGTTTCGTTTTTAATAAAATATGACAAATTGTACAAATCATTACGGTCACATCGGTGGCGTAGCTAGCCCTAAAGGTGCCCCGTATCAACATTTGCCGTGAGGCATGTACACCCGACTGAAACTTAAGCGTACTCCGTACTCCTATGGCCCGGGGATCCCGTATCATGGTTCGAGACTGATACCTTGGGGCACATTGCTGATTTCAGAAAGTAGTTTACCAAATTCGTGTTAAAAATTATTTTTTACGCGCAATTTACATGTATCTCCTAAATAAAATTACCCCTTGTTAAATCTTATAATTAAATTGTACTGATAAACTAATGATGTCCTTCCTTCCTACTGAGAAGGTGAATGTAGGTAGACTTTTATTTAACAACGAAGGGACAATTTTCATAACCGTGCCTACTAAATACCTTCGATAATCTATGCCTGTCACGGTCAACTTACTTAATAAAGTATACAACACTACATTATATATAAGTAAGTACTTACGAATCCACGTCCCTACTGTTATAACTACATATAAATACCTGCCTAATAGTTTCTGTATAAATATTGTTTTGATTTTCTTCCTTATTATTCGTTTACCGATGACAATAACCGTTATATATGCATGAAGTAGCAAACTCTGACATTTTAATTATACCTATTAAAGAAATGAAGAAAAACATTGACAAATCTGTAACAAGTCACAATGGTCTATTGAAGGCAGCAGTGGCTCAGCTATCGTAGGGCCGGGGACCCTTTAACTATGGTTTGAAAAGAGAGGGTAGCTTACTAATCATACAAATACACTATTTCCTATAATCTTGAAGGCTAATATAATTTGAAGCTACATGAAGATAGGGGATGATGTCTGATATTTCCTCTATGCACCGGGGCCCTCGTCCCCCTAGCTAGGTCACTGAGCGGCCATTCTGTTCGCAGAACGTTTATCAATTATTTGTTTGTGTTTGCGTAAAACAATTAAGTAACTAGGCTATTACGCAATGGGTCAAAGTTTTTTCAACAAATTTTTATACAAACATATTTAATTATGACAGTGTAAGAAATAAATATCGTCACGCCCATAACCTTGTAAGCGTAGGCAGAGGTACATACGAGTATGTAGAACCCAGACAAGAGGCATATACCAGTACGCACCCACAATTAGCATACGATATAAGGTCCCACAATGTGACAAGTTGCAAGTCCGTCGCCATATCGGGCACAAATGCAATCCCGTGTAACGTTGTTTTTCAGAAAAGCTGAAAAAAACTCATAGATTAAGTTGCTTGAGAATCGAACACAGGACCTAGTGTGTCCAAGTCAGACACTGGCTACGTTTGGCCACAGAGGCGATAAATTAGTACCATAATATTTGTAAAATTATTCAATGAAAGAAAAATCTGTAAGTTTTTAAGTATTAATTATGATTAGTCTAATAACACTCATGTACCTTAAAGTATTTTTAAGATTAATGCTTGCTTCTATACGTATGTAAATAACTTAGATTTAAATGAAACATTAAAAGATTTTACCGATTTATTTCTCTTTTATTTAAACAAAAAATGTAATGTCATTCGGCAAAATATAAAGTGTGGTTAAACCTAGGTTTAACTACAACTAACTTATATTATATACATATCTTCACGCCAAGTCATTTACGGAGTAGGCACAGACTATCGAGTGCCAAAAGTCACGACTCCTACATACTTGAATAGCTTTCCCACATTCATTACTCTCTTCATACAACCAATTTAATCAACAGTAAGACTTAACCGATAAAACTAGTTTTAAACGCATTTCGTCTATTAGCTGTAATAGTACCTGGGTAACCGATCTTTGCTCGGTAAAAAAAAGAATAGCGTTTCAGGATTTGAACCTCAGTTCCCCGACTTTTTAGTCACCCGTCTTACCAACTGGCCTATTACAACTTTGTAGATGTCAACGAATTTTACTTTCGTATTCTAAAAACAATTGTAGCAAATTTTAATTGCATGAAAACACAGACATACCGACATTTTCTAAAAATGAAACCTCTAGCTAAAAAGACAGATCGATTTTTTCCTCGAAACCCTCTGCATACTAAATTTTAAGAAAATAGTTATGACTTATTTTAATATTCAAAATTCTTATTATTAAAAACGCTTAAGTTTGACGCGATCTGTGCATTTATATATAAACTAAGTCACAACGATATGAAGATAACAGTATATTACTTAAACAGGCAGATCTCGATTAGCAAAAAAGCGGGTAAATATGAGTTTCCCCAGATATGAGACTTATCCAGATCGATTTTTTCCCAAAAAAAACATTGTAATGAAAATATCATCGAAATTGTTGAGCTGTTTTCGAGAACCTGATTACAAAGAAATATAGAAACAAATAAATATACAAATTGCTTGTTTAATAAAATAAAATTCAGAACTTAGTTAATATTCAATAATATTAAATTAAGCCGAATTAGCCACGTAAGCAAAGAGTACCTGGTTGACGGAGCTTCGCTCGGTTTTTTTTTTGGTAAAACGTATTTTTTGAAGATTATATTTAGTGTGAATTGCATACTGATGAAATATGGATAATGTAATTCGATCTTTTACGTTCATCTATGAAAAGCTTCAGAAAATATCCTATAAAAATCTCAAAGAAATAATAGCGTCATTGAAAGACAAAATAGCAGTATTTATGCACGGATTAATTTCTAGCATCAGAAAGATCTATCTAGTATCGATTAGAAAGAGTTTTTTACTTTTTTACCCATCTTGCCCTCATCGGTATAGATGGCGCTGATATATGATTTCGTAAAAAGTGGTTTTTCAAATGCGGTTTTTCATGGGAACCGAGCTTTTCTCGGACCTAGAACCTTAATAAGACGATTCCTTGAGCCGAAAAACCCCTAATCTGTACCTTTCATGAAAATCGTTGGAGCCGTTTCCGAAATCCTGATTTCACACATTGTTGTCGCCAAATCGGTCGTGACGCCTAGCTCGGCCGCGTTTTGCAGCGTTAGTTAATGTTCGTATGTATACGGTGGGAAGAGAAGATGGGGCGAACGTACCTGTGCGCTGCAACTCGGCGAATCCACGGCCATCCTGGGTACCCAGGATAATTCCTTCCCGTCGATGATGTCACGTTCGCCACCGTTGATGTACGTTCAACCGTATCGTATATATCAAACGACCACTCACAAGGATTAATATGCCAAATACTAATGACTAAGTGGAACGATTCAAAATTAATACCCAGATAACACGGACCACAATTCCACTCTTAATACATCTATATTTCCGTGTGGGATACGCATCACAATACACGCACGTGCCCTTCGGCGTCCTAAGCTCACTAAAGAGAACCTGTGTCCACGCCGGTCTGCCTTACCACACGCGCCGCAATTTAATAAAGATAAGATAATATCGAAAATACTGTTGATCACGGGGTAATACGTATGCAGTGATGCGTCCGTCGCTAACGAGTCCCGAGCAAAAGTAAAGGGAAGATGGCATGAGCTACTATAGAAATGACAGTTGTTTCGCCTTGTGACTAACGCCATGTAAGGTGACAACTTGTCTTCGATTGACTAGGCCGCATAGATAGTGCCAAAATATGGAAAGTAGCTTCTTATACGGCCGTTCCTGATTCCCTGACGTCCTCGTCAGGTCTGCTAGATTCCTCGTTTACAAGATTACTAGGCACATTGTTATCATCTTCATCTTGAGCGGTAGCTGAAAGTCAAATTCTATTAATAGCACGCTAACTTAACAATCAAATTTTGTTTGAGTAAATGAGAATCAAAACATGGGAAAATATCAATTCATTCACACATTGCACGCCCATCAGAAGGTTTTTAGCTTGGGTTATGTTAGGTTTTTTTTAATAATCTAGTCCCTCTGACAGAATCAAAGCCTATTCTTTGCTGTTTACATGTTCATACCAGTTCTCGCTTTCTTACCTCTCGCACGTTCATTCTATATACTATATCTTTCTTTCACACTGTCATTCTTTCCTTTAATGGGAGGATACCCAACTAACTAATTTGCCTGATCTAATCTAATCTAGTGTATTTCTTTATTTGGGTTCATAGGGAAAATAACTTTAACACCAATAACGCTACTATATCATCCATGTAGATAAAATTTTATCCTATTTTTCTTTTTATTTTTATTTATTTTAAAGTTTAAAGTACATTTATTTATTAACCAAGTTTACAGTTGTAGTTTTTATTTTATTTTTATTATTTACATATTTTTTGTTATTTTTAATTTTAATGCTTATTTATATGTATTTGCTTATAGCCTATTACGATATCTAAATTGTAGTTTAATTTTTTATTGAAATCTTATATGTAACTTAGCTTAGTTATGTCAGTTGCCTATAATAATTATATGCAAATGACATAGTTTTGTAAATAATGTTCATTTGCTTATATTATGGCTACAAGTAGTATATATCGTTGACTAACACCCATAACACAAGTAAATATTTTGCTTACTTTGGGGTTAGATCAATATGTGTGATTAGTCCAGTGATATTTATTTATTTATTTATATTATTTATTTATACACTGAATTGAAAACCTTCTGCTTTTTGGAAGTGGTTTGAAATAACAAATTATTAAGACAGCGTTTTGTAAATTTACAGATTTAATTTATACTACTATCAATTGCAAGCTGCATCGCCTTCCATCTTTGCAATCGATATGAAGTTCCAAATTAAAAACCATTGGCACTGTACATTTTCGCCACACCTCTGGTCCTGGAGAAACCAAAGGCTATAAAGGCAAAGGCTATTCGCTCTTGTCAAACTCGGCAAATTCCGATATTTTAATCAATTATTATTGTCATAATTCAACCAATTTACACAAGACTGACAAATTACACTATCTGTTGGTGAAAGCTGCATTAAAATCCGTTCTGCACTTTCTGAAATTATCGTAGCCATACAGAATAATAGACTGGCGGGGGACTTTGTTATATAATAATATGTAGTATGTACTGAAACTATTTTTAGTTTCATAATGAGCAAAATGTGAATGTAACATTATGCACAAACAATGCGAAAACCTCCATGTTCGTAATGAACTACTTATCCTTTGGCAAATGAGTTTTTAAACGTGTGGATAATATGTAGTTTTTGTGTTTGTGTTACCTTGTGCTTGTTTGAAAATAATAATAATAAATAAATATACCACATTCTGTCGCAATGGGCTGGTCATATATGCCACACAACCGACAACCGTCGAGCTAGGGTAAACGAGTCCTAGAGTAGAAAAGACCACGCTTAGGCAAACGGTTGTGTAGGACACCCTTTGGAGCGATGAAGTGATGACATACACAAGATTGTTGGCTATGGTTGGAAAAGGGAAGCAGAGGTGGGGTATTGTGGGGTGCGTTGCGTGCATTGTGGGGTATCATGGGGAGCCCTATTTCCAACAATGGAAACGTATAGGTTGATGATGATGAAGTGGATTACTAGTAGTAATGAAAAAAGACACTGTAAAAGAAAACAAGCCCGCTGAGTTATATATTGTAAATATCGTCACGCCCATATATCCTCGAAAAGGTAGGCAGAGGTACATACAAGTATGCATCCATGATTGGCTGACGATATTAGGTCCCATGATGTGACGAGTGGCAAGTCCGTTGCAAATCGGGCACAAATCCAATCCATGTTATGTTTTTCCAGAAAAACTGAAAAACATATGAATAGAACAAATTGCCCAACCCGGGAATCGAACCCGGGACCTCTCACGTCAAATTCAGACACCGACACCACTTGACCACAGAGGGAATAATAAATTTATATTGTAAAATTTAAAAATGCTTTTAAAAATGTTACATGCCAAATATGGTAAAGTAGCCAGACCTTAATAACATTTCAACACCTATTTACAATAAACGAAATTGAACTGAATTGAATTGAATTTCTTTCACCGAATATTCTCAGTGAGTGGCGATCCGGTGGTAGCTTAAAAATTTGTTAACGCGTCATAAGTGCTGATTTTTTAATTCACGTGATTAAATGATTTGAGTTTGAGTTTGAGTAGAGAGCTATGAAACTTACCTGTGTATGGATTAATCGTCATGAGGCTAATATTGGTAAATGCCTTAAAGGTGAGTACAGGTTCATTGGTTCATGTATAACAAACACGACAAATGGTAGAGTTCGATGCAGCACCTTTCCCATCTTCCACTTATTTCTCTTTAGTCATTGCCTCTGTGGTCGATTAGCGTCAGTGTCCGACTTTGACGCGAGAGATCCGGTTCGATTCTCGGGTCGAGCAACCTGTTATATACATGAGTTTTTTCAGTTTTTCTGAAAATTAACATTGCCTGGGATTAGATTAGTGCCCGATTAGCGACGGACTTGCCACCCGTCACATCATGGGATAAAATATCGTCAGCTAATCGTTAGTGCATATTAGTAAGTACCTCTGCTTACTCTTTAGAGGATAAATGGGCGTGACGATAATTATTTATTTATTATGTTAGTATTTGACCCTGTCATATTTCGGTCTGAGGATAGAATAGCCAAAAGTTCAGACTAAGCCTAACATCCTAGTTAGAGGACAGTAATGTACCTACTCCATCTATGGTAACTTCACGACACGCTTGTCTCTTAGAATCAGCCGTGCTCATGTTCACTGTCTTATGCCATTAAAACAGTTACGCATAGAGGAAGAAGGTATCCGTCCTCATAACGTAGAAATATACCAGGATTTGATAAAATAAGATTAGAGATAATGTCACATTTTTTACCGCTATTTACTATTAGTATTTATTTTACTTGTATCTATATTTTCAATTTTTTGTTTTTTTATACTCGTATAAGCTTAGTATAATGACGCTTAACTCACCTGATGTAAAGTGATTTTGCGGTCCAAGATGGAGGCATACTCAGCTAGATACAGCCAATTTACTCTTGATTTAAAGACGCCTAAGTTCTCCGGAAATATCGTTTTAGGTTAGGAATCCCAATCTTTAGCGGCACGGTAAATAAATGATGAGGAGTACCTCTTGGTTCTGGTATGCGGGATATAAACCAAGTAAGGTGTGTGCAAAAACGTTAAATAAATAAATAACATTTATTATATCAGATAAGTTAATCCATATTATTAAAATAAAATTAACACCCGAATTACTCGCTTGACCAGAGATCTTTAAAGTGGGGATGAGATCCTGTTTGCTGTCGTCCTCAGGATTTCATTGCGGCTACTACGCACTATGCAGACCAGGGAAATTGTATTCTTGCAACAAATAGAGTTATTTTAAAAATAATGTAATACGATACCTATTCCCTCATAATCATTAACTACCAATTGACAGAAGTTTTTCCTTACACACACACACACACACACACACACACACACACACA
>DVZN01000359.1:0-13802 GCA_018237365.1 Caria ino melicerta
TATAAGAATATTTTTTTTTGTGCAATTATGGATCTCCGCAAAGTAATGCCTTTGCGGAAATCCATAATTGCACAAAATAATTTGCAACATTTTGGCAAATTAACTTTTTTTTTCATTTTGTATGAAACCGTAATGCTGAGAGTGACGTTTTACTTTGGAATCATGTATTCGTGTACTTCTATAGCAGTATACGGATACGGTTATTTTAGTCTTGAGATCCAGGATTAAAAAATATACCCTCATCTGTTAATTGAATAAAATAATGTTTTATAGGTTGATTTTAACGTAATGAATTTATGTGAACCACCTTTGCCAGCATAGGACTGCTGCAAATAATATTTAATTTATAGTTGTTCCACACGTGGCTATTCGTATTTGTGATAGCATATTTGCCGCGTTTGCCAAAGTTTTTGACGTATTGACAAACAGGCGATACGACCGGCTACGAATAGAGCCAAATATTTGCGTATTTGCTTATTTGCCTCCTTTGATGTGTCTTAAAAACCGACATGTTCGGTAAGCCATATTTGTTTTCCGCTATATTTGTCAAATAGGCAAATACGGCAATAATTTTGACAATCATACTCTCCACACATGAAAGTTGTTTGCCAAATGCAACAAATCCACAAATACAAATAGCCATGTGTATAATTTTAATTTGTAATACCTATTTGTCTCTGGTTGCATCAGCTATTTAAATGGCAGCCAAACGTTATCGTGTTTAGAATTCGATGATATATTAAATCCTTGATCTTACGACTATTATGTAATTAAATCTTTGCATGTTGAATTTGTTGTTGTGGAAGGGCACGTTTTTTCTTTATTTTTGAGGGTATGCTTGTCCCAAAGAAAAATGATGGGCGTGATCTTAGTCACTTTTTTACAGATTTACTAAGTTTGAAGTCTTGAAGTACCATTGTTTAGTTGTTAAGCTCCTAGACATAGTAATTTATTGCTAGGTGTAAATTTGTAACAAATGTAAATATGCAAACAGCACATATTTATTATGAAAAATGTGTTTTATTAAAATCATGAATAGTTACTTTCGTCCTATAAACACATTGGAAGGTGGTTTTGAGTGTTTAAGCGTAACCTCCGCTTCGGGGAAAATCAGAAAAATGCTAAGAACGAAAAATTTTATGGCGCCTGTGGGGATTGAACCCAAGTCTCCATCGTTCTGACATCGTCCGAATCGACGTCATCGATAAAAATAATAAGAACGATAAATTCGACGGGGTCTGTTGCGCTTTGATGTAGTGGTTAGAATGTCGGCCTGAAACGCCGGAGACATGGGTTCAATCCCTACAGACGCCGTAAAATTTTTCGTTCTTAATTTTTTTCAAATTGGCATTAGTGGTAAATCCACTTTCTGAGAAAACTGCAAATTGACATTACATAGAAATTATGAGGGACTAGCTGTTACGGATTTTTTTTTGGACAAATCACACATATTGATTTAACCCCAAAGTAAGCAAATTATTTGCTTGTGTTATGGGTGTTAGTCAACGATTTTATACATAGAAATACATACATAAATACCAGAATAAATTTAATAAACACCCAGATCCAGAAATGCGAACGTCTATGTTCATCACACAAAAAGTGTTTTTTTACACTGAATAGGTCGACGTTTGACCACTATCTCACCTGATCTTAAGTGGCGATACGGTCGAAGATGGATAAAGAAAGAAAGAAAACATTTATTAGCAGAATAACACTGCCACACATAATAAAAAGACTAATCTAAAAACTACCTTTAAAAAATTATAACTAGTAAAATAAAAAAGTAAAGGAACATAACTAGCAGCAGTGTGTGGTAACATGAGTCCGCTAATGGGGAACAGTTCAGTATTTGTTGAGGCAGAACCGAGGTAGGTTCTGATTTTCAGTGTCCAGGGGCAACTGGCAACATTAACAATTTGACACGTTTGTAACTGTGCAGCGTGCTGTCAGGAGTGTCAACTGTCAACGGTGGATCATGCCTACCTAGATACAACCTATTCACTATGGCTTTGAAGATGGTTAGATTATATTGTTCCGGGAATACCAGCAGGAAAGAATTCCACTCCTTGGCTGTTCGCATTAGAAAAGGCGAACCGAATCGTTTCGTGTGGATGGGTGGAATGTCAACTACAAAAAGGTGGTGGTCGAGCATAGTAACAAATTTCGGCCGGGCAAATTCTTTGGCGTATTTGCGAAAAATACACGCGACTTCGTCCGCGTGGGTCTTTAAAAACATTGTTTTTTTAAACTAATTCTGTTTCGAAACTAAAAGTAGCCTAAGTTACTCCCAGTAACATCAGCTATCTACCAGTGAAAGTCCCATCAAAATCGGTCTAACAGAAAGATTGCAGAGATTACCTGTAACAAATTGACGGACAGATAAAAATTGTAAAAAAGTAAAAAGCGATTATTTTAATATTACAAACAGGCACTCCAATTTTATTTATATGTATAGTCAACGTTGTCTGCGATTGAAATGGTGCCCGATATGGCGACAAATCAAACAAATTTCGTTTATCTCTACCAGTAGGAATAGCTCAGTATATAATTTAAGTATGATAGTACCTGGGTGAGCTTAAAAAAGAAATAAAGAAAAAATAGAATTATAACAGGAAAAACAGAACACATCAACGGCAAGCACTGACGTTATGGCGGCAGGAATAGGTAAGGCGGTGGTACCATTTAACCCGGGCGAGCCAAAATTCTTACTATTAGGAAATCCGTCTGCTTGTTTGCCTTCCAATGTTATGTAACAGTCGCTTGTATGGCCAGTTGTCTAGGCGACCAGACGCCTGAGCAGTCTTCTAAGTCAGCAGTATTTGTAAGTCAGCCACAGTATATCTTCAGCCATCTCTTGTAAGTATATCTTTAGGGAGCAATACAATTTTAGCCAGCTATCAGTATGTTTTTCAAATGAGACAGATAATTTTTGTGTAATTTTTTGAAGTTGCGACACAATATTGATTTTGTAAAGTATCAAGACATTAATATAATTTTCACAAGAAAATATAGTTTAATTTCTGGTTTATTTTATAGTTATAAAGAATAAATATTTCAGACAATAGGTACGACTTTAATGACACATGACCTAATGGTACATCCATGGGCGTAGCGAGGTATAGACACAGGCGATCATTCACTGATAAACTGACTACTTCATAAGAGCCCTGTCGCGATAGTCACGATGCGGTTCCTGTGTGCCCGCATAAAAACGATGCAAACGGGATACTGTTGCGCTTTATATCACGATGCAAATGCGCTACAGCATCGCTCCTATTGACCGTCTCGCTCGGCCAATGGTAGCGTCTTTGCCTTGCCATGTCGTCGAATAGCGAGACTTGGGTTCAATTCCCGACGGGGATGGGCATGTGTGGAACTACGACGTTCGTATTTCTGGGTCAGGGCGTTTATTAAATTTATTCTGGTATTTCTATATCGTTCTATGTATAATATCGTCCATAACAAGCAAATAATTTGCTTATTTTGGGGTTAGCGATTTGTCACGGGATAACATATACTAAAAGTGTCGACAACACAATAATGCCGCACGCGTTTGCATCGATGCCGTCGCGATGCAGTAACGCGTAAATAGCGGGTTGGCATCGCTTTTATGGCGCGTTCCAAATGCGACTAGCACGCGTTAGTAGCGATGCTGTTCGCGCTACAGCATATTCCCAACCGGTGTTAGTCGTTTTAACAATCGAAAGTGCTTTTTCAGCGAATGCTACATTTGGTAATTTATCATAATTAAAATTCTTAAAATCAATTCAAATAGAACGTTTTATGTATGTACATATAAATATTAAATAGCGCGTTGTACATAAATACATAGGGGTAAAAAATAAAACAAGCATATAAAGATTTTAATATTGGACTAATATTTAGTAAAATACCATATTATAATAATAAAATTCATATAAAAATCCAAGTATTTCAGTTTTAAACAATACCTACTACGGCTCGTTGGGGTAATGGTGAAATGAAATCTTAAAGACTGCCATACTGATGTCAAATGCAACTATTCGCCACATGACCCAATGTTGCCATTTACAGCTGTCAAAAATCGCCAATAATTGCACAAACATCAGGGTTCCCACTCGCCCCCCAACAAACCAATAACACTAAGATATAATACTATTTATTCAAACAACAAAAAATAAACTTCACTCTTAATTAGAAAATAAAAAACTCAACTACATTACGCTACTAGAATTAGTGTCCACGTAAATATAAATATAAAAAACAGTATTGCATCACTTCACTTTTTAAGTTTTTTAAAATAATACAATCAAGTAAAGCTTCAGCGTAGGAATTCGAATCCACGCCGCGGTATTTATATCGATAAGAACAATTTACAATCTCATTTACTATTATTCAAACTTTATATTAAACTATTTTATGGCCAATGTGCATTCTTAATTCCGCAAAGCTTATTACGCTATACGCATAGTGATTTAATGAAATTCTCAAATACTGAAACGATGACTATTAAAAATAACTACACTAATGTGATAAATCGTAACTATTCAATCGATAAAATAAAATAAAAATGTTATACAAAAAACGGTAAAAAATAAATAAGAATAACTTCAAAAATACATCAAAACAAATGAATTAAATTACATCTATATAAAAGGATATACAAAAAAAACAAAGCCGCATTTTCTCCGGGAATTAAGTAAAATATAGGAATTGCAGAAATAGCGGCTTCTCAGCCATCCTGCTTGTCTTTTTGGTAAAATCCTCTTTGGGATGTTCTTTGGTCATTGTTTGGAGAAAATACCGCTCAAAATGTACTTACAAAAATACTCTGGATTATAGGATCTGTGACAACACACTTTAAGATAAATATAAAAATTTAAAAAAAGAAAAATAAATGTATTTTATTGCACTACCCTAAAAGCAATAGCTACAAGATAAAACGCAATAGAAAAGTTTCAAATTCATTTTAATATTTTCACAGTAGTCTAAAATAAAATTCATTGCATTTCAAATAAAGGGGGCGACCAAAGCAGAACACAGCGTCGAAAATTCGAGAAACAATTCATAAATCTATAAAATAATACAAACATATTCAATAGCACATAGTTCGCATGGTTTCAACATTATTTATAGTTTTCTTGCTTTATTTATTCCAACTCTAAAAATCAGAACATAGGAATTACACTTTATGAAATGTAGCTTGATACGCAACACAATGCATTTTATGAACATCCGTGTAGTAATCAGATTCCATAACTTTTATCGCAAAAATGTGGACGGGACAATATCATATTTTATTTTCTCGCAATAGGTAGTGGGACCTACCCTAGTAATGCTAATCTTTGTGAATATCAATAGCCTGCGTATTAAGCTAAACTTAAAAAAAGCTGTAGAATAACTTTTTAAAATTGTATTTGGCAGGCATTATACATTCAAAAACTATATGAGCCTCTATAAATATAGAACGAGGTTTCAGCTAAAATAGCAAAAAGTGCAAACCATTATCATTGGTCGAAAGTGTTTGCGCTCACTTATTTTAACCTATTGATATTGATTTGTTTGACTGTGTAATGATTGCCAATATTAAACTTACACAACTTAACGGAAGGGGACAGTTTTTCTAATGGCAAGAAATAGACGCCGCGTGTGAATCCCAAATATATTAATAGTGCTTTGTCAACCTAAGGCTGAGATGTTTAAACACTTGCGTAAGTGACGATACTACAAAAGGCAACACACTGGTAGGGCGGTGATAATTATCTTAATGAGATTTGGTATTAATTTTTAAAACCATACGAACTTCCATAACAATTTTTGACAACACAAATTAGCTTTAAATATGACGCATCGCTGATAAATAAATAAAAAAAGATACATTTACGGCCAATTTAATCTCCATGAGAAACAGCCAAGCGAAAAGTCATATTTCTAGCAACAATAAAAAAATCGATATTGGTTATTAACAAGAGAAACAACACTATAAAAATATATATATCTAATTTGAAATTATAATTAAATACCGACTCCAATTTCAGATCATTTAGGCTGTATGACATTTCCTTTGATTTGTTAATTGAGCTATACTCTGTGGAGTCGGTTGTCAAAACTTGTAAAAAAATATTTTTATGCACCGTCATAGGTTTTGGATTAAAATTTGTTTACACCAATTGTGAACTAGAAAAATATCGACAGAAATAAGTGCAAGGTATATGTACAAAACAATATCATCTAGCTTCAAAGGTATAATTTTTGTGTTACAATCAACTAGGTAGGTAATATTAATTGCGCTACTTTTCGCTATTATTTAATGTTTATAATTTCACTAATATTTCTAAATTACTTTTAATTTACAAGCGCTCCCCATTTTAGGGGATACCTTAAGAGAAAAATCTCGGTCCGCCTCCGATTTAGAAAAAACATTTTTTTGCGGATTTTTTATTTTATAGGTAAAAACGACTCTAAATGTATCATGCAAATGTGGGTGCGAAAATCACTCATAGGACAAAATATTCAACAACTTTCATAAAGCGGCCGTTAGACTATCTAGTTTTCAATATATAATTCTAAAAAAGATTGAGAAATTATTCTCCCCAATTTGGGGGGAAAATCTTTAAAACTGAATACACTTTCATTGAATTATTTGTATACCTGGTTTGTTATTACTATTATATTTCATTCTAAAATATATATTTTAGCATGAATACTAGAATCGTCAATTGTCAAAGCAAACTCACAATTAATACACCTTACTAAAATAGCTGATCTTCTAATGGCCGCTTTAGAGGACTACGTTTAAAAATAGTTACAAATCTTGTCAATAAATATTAAGATCATCATGCCCCCTATACTTAGTCAAAGGGATATATAACTAGAAATAACGTAAAACACTATGTCAGTGTACCACTTTTAAATCGAATTGTGTACTCCAATTACTATATCAGACAAATATTCTAAATTATTGCATAATCTTACAATAGGTATGTCTTCAGATTACAATGAGCATTTTTATTTGATAAAAAATTAATAATAAATATTCATTGAGCTGAATTATTTCAATTAAAAAGTTATGATTTTCCCTTTTTTATTTTTTAGACAAATAAAATGTAGGTAGGCTCAATGTAAAACTTTTGCCTCCGGTGTTGCCAACGACACTATTTATTTCCCTTAATCTAAAGCCTCTGCTTCTAATTTGGCGAAAAATATTGCTCGTTTGCTTAGCACCTAGCTTCACAAGGTTCAAACTTTCAGTTAACACAGACTCAAAAAGCATTCGAAGCTGTCATCTCTAGTTATAGATCTCAACGTACTGAACCAACTTGATATGTCCTACGACAAAATTACTATCTAAAATTAAAAAGAAACAGCATTGAACAGCTACTATCAATAGAAAACAGACAACAAGAACAAACGGCCACACCGACCTTATAAAGAAGAAATCAAGCAAAACGACTTACAAACTAAAAACTAAAGAACCTTAAAATCCCCACGCGGTCTAAATTTGAGCACATATAAAACAATTGACTGACGAACTAATTCTCACAATGAAAACCAGAGGTCACCACTCACCAACCATTTTTAGTTCAAAATAGATTTTTATAATCGATTATATTTTTTCAGCGATCGACTATTGTTTACTATACTATAATTAAAGTATTCCAATATAATAGGTAGTCGATAGTTATGCAATAATAACTTTGTGTTGCGTTCTGCATGACCTATTTTTAAAAACTGTTAAAATGATCAAATATTAACAAAATTTGACAATGTACGTGTGTTCAGTGCCATGAAATCATAACATATTTTAAATATTCAGCCAGTTTTAATTTACGAATTATTTTTACGTCATTATGCAGAACAGTACGCCAGTCAGTGCTCAATCAAAACATGTCAAAACTTAAAAACATCACTCTAAATACTCATATGTTATTAAATCAATCAAAACTAAAAACTGTGGGGTAAACATCACATCTACATCTAAGCAAAATTCATAACAAGAAAAAAAACGAGAAAAGCGTCAATCGACCCAATAACACGACAAAACCTTAGAGGAAAGCAACAACATGGCCGCTGAGCGCCATTTTAGATACGGTAGTCTCGCCATTTTTGACATCTACCGCTTTTTTTATTTATTAAGCAAAAGAACTCACAGACCACATATCCCAAACAACTCGGTTTTTTTCTAACACCAATTGGATTGCCGGCAGACCGGTACTTCTAATTTAGAAGTTCTACATTGCGCGGAAAGTAAATCACGTCCGAATTTCACATTAATCGTTTTTTATAAAAATACAAAAATACAAAACGGGACAGTGCGAGCACACTTCTAATAAACAAACACACATCCGTGCCAATCTAAGGAGGGTAGGGGGCACCACCAAAATAAGTTATCAAAAAATATTGAGCAATTTCATCAAAAACAATCACCAAATTGAAAATGCACACACATCGAGAATGCAGACTCAAGTCATAGTCACACTTACAAGTCACAATGAAAATGTTTACTTGCCTCGCGACTTATATGTGCTTCAGGCGAGATATAATATTAAAATAATAATTTGGAAAATACAAGAAATAAAACATAAGTAATTTAAAATTGCCTAACTCACTTTGTATTTCGTTATGCATTTTTTTTACTTAAACTTTATAAATGTATATTTATTATTATAAATTAATCGTGTGGATGTATAAATCATTGAACAGTGGGTTATAGCGATTTAAAGAGCCAAACCATTTTTACAATTAAACATATTTGTAATTCTAATATTTATGAACAGATTAAAAATCAACACATTTTTTTTATTGGTAAATTATTTCTGATAGTGTAAACATTTTCATTGCAAAATGCCTTACACAAGCACTTTAAACTGGAAAACCACATTAAAAAGTGTTGTCACAAAACGATAGGTAAATAAAAAAATGCAAAAGTCGGATAAAACCGGTCGAAACGAGCCAAGCACGAGAAGGATAGATAGTTGCGAGTGTAGTGAGAGCAAGATAGAAGATCTCACAGCCTACAGCGTGAATGAAAGATCTAGAACTTCTAATTATATTAAGAGGAATTTCGCATCAACCGCTAAACGGGATTATTTAATTACGATAAGAGCTTTCGCACTAGAGATGATCCACATTAATCGATGGCGTGAGATATCGATAACGACTTCAGTCGATTATAATATGCTAGATGTATCTAATTTGAAACGGATAATTTTTTTAAACAAATATTTTAAACAAGCTGTCTGCTTGTTTAAATATATTTGTCTAGATATGTCTAAATGTAATGATGGGATAAAATACTACCCTTGGTACTAACCTAACCATATACCTAAGATCTTAATGATGTGTTGGCGTTCAAAGGCTAGCACAGTCATTATGGTGACAGAAATAGATTAAAATTTCCAGTAAAGTGTCAAATGTCAATAATTCATTAAAAACATGATAATGATGATCTAAATAATAAACACGTAATTTTATTATACGACTTGGATTTAATATACTTAAATATATTATTTTAGTAAAGGTATTTTCGTCTGACATTTTCATTAAGGCTTTTAAATAAATATGTTTTAAGTGACCTAGTAACTTTCTTTTATACAATAATTCTATTACCTGTTAAGACAAAATAAAAACTCATGCCGTATAGCATTATAAGTCAGGTATCGATACCTCTGCTAACATCGATTCAAAACTATCGATCATCTCGGAATCGCACGTGTGTGCATTCACTAAACTCTAAACTCATCACAACACTATCTACACTGGGCATTACAATAAATATAACTATCACTAAGAAAATAAATTATTTTATCAAATTCACCTACTAATTGTTGAATACTATAGTGTGCAAATAGTGTTGTGACGCGTGTTTATGGCAAATAATTTCCACTAAAATGCTCTAATATAAATTTTCTACTTAACGGTTATTAGAGACCAGTTTAACCCCGCTCAACTTAAACTATTTAAAAATAGATTTGAAAAAGGTACTATATGTTGAGCGGAGAAAAAATGTTCAAGAAGTGAAAGTTCACGTAAAGGCGACGTATGTTATTCTTAGAGCCGAATTGCTCCAAGCATACGACGAAAAGTCAAATTTGAAACTAAACGGGAAACCGAAGACCTCAGGGTGCTATCACATTGATTGCGTTAAAGAACATTGACATTAATCTAGCCAATCAGAGGTCTCAAAATATCAAAATTCTATCACGTCATCCAATAGTGAACGCCACCGCTCCGACAAAGCACGGGAGGGGTATACCAATTCACACCAAGGCACTTCGCCTACCAAAAATTCACGACACGAAAAAACTTTTACAAAAATCATGAAAAAAATATCAAAAAATTCGCGCTAGTCTTTTTTTCTACAGTCTATAACGTCCGTGGTCGGTCGGGATACGACGTCTGTCCCGAAAACATTAAGTACATACTCGAGAGGTTGGACATCCCTTTACCGAATCATAGGAATGGTGTATGACGTCACTAGGCAAAGATTTGTCAGTGGAAAATACATTTTACATCTAGCAACACTGCGACTCGTAACGGGGACTTTGCCATTTCGCAATATTTAGACCTAATGGAAAAAATTTGAAAATTGTCACCATCCTTGACAAATCCTACCAACAATCAAAGCGCCCGTATACAAATACGATTTTACATTTTAGATTAAAAAAAATAATCGAAAATATCGAACCACTATATACACTAGATAATTAGGTTATATATTATGTATCCTAAACTACCATCTATTGCACTACCCCGGCGGTTTCAAAAAATACTTCCATATATATATATTTATTCTAAAAAAGAAAACACCTCGCGTCTATAGTCGAATTGGTAACGTTTTTTGTACTAGCGACCAGTCCTTACCGCCTCCCGAGAACTCGCGAGTGTAGGAACATAACCATTTTTTTTAAATAAATAGAAAAAATATAAGAAGAAATTGCAAATTTGACTACAAAAGGAACAAACGTCGATCGGATTCGATTAGACGGTAATGATTTTAATTGACATTGCAAACGAATCGATTATAAACTTTAATGTGAGTTGGCATCACAATTAAACAGAATCGATAACATTCGTTTATTGGATTACTTTTGATTGTTAAGTTAAAAAAATCAGTTTTAATAGTTAACACAATAACTTGCAAGTAAATATTAAAACTGTTTATAACCAATAAGTGAACCAAAAAAACCGACCAATCCAATCGAAACCGATAAGAACCAACATCAATCGACTGAACGATTACAATCAGAATCGAACCAACTACCCACAAATCCTAGACGCAACAATATCCAAGTTAAAAACGAAAGGAAAATTCGATCTAACTACACAGGTACAATTATGTTTTAGAGAAATGTGATAATCCACACTTAATCTTATATTAATCTTACTTAATAGCGACACAACCGCAATAGAACCGCAGCGTTTTTGCAGCGGTCCCATCGCAGTGTGCGACTTTATCAAACGACAAACGGACAACTAGCTAGATTTTTTTGAATACACATTTTGCTTATGACGCATTACGTTTTTAATTTTCTGTAAGCACCTAGCACGCCTAAGTGGCTAGTATCTGTGGTTCATCGAGACGTACACCTGGGTGTCTGACAGACTTAAACACGTGACTATAGTTACAAATTGTTTATATTTTTTGCTTGTGATATAGAATTGTGATAAACAATTGAGAATATTATTTAAAAAACTTGACGATGGAGAGGATTCGGTAAACCACGAGAGGTCCTGTTATCCCCCAAAAGAAATTGAAAAACATTAGACATGGTGACGAATTTTGAGAGAGGATGGGAATGTCTGATTACATTAATTATAGTTTTTCGTTTTAAGTCCACTAGAACACAATTATTTCCATGTCAACTTTTATTTAATTACTAAATTCTTCACTCAGACCATAAATACACTAGAAATTCAGAATCGTATAAACCGGGTGTCCCACAGACACCAAGCCCTCTACATAATACTATTGGACATCGGCGCTTCAGAAAATTAAAAAAGTCCAACGTCTTGTACTTCTAACTTCGCTTAACATTATTGGATAAAGTTGCTTTTGCGCCAAATTGGCGATAGTCATGTCCGGGGGCGATTTGGCCGGGATACATAGACCACAGTCGAGGGGCATTGTCAATGCCCGAGCAAACACAGCATCGTATAATTCCCAATATATCCCGCTTACTCCATCAAAGGGTTATTATACTACGCAGTGATGCAATAGTTGCCAACTATGGCAACACCAAGCTATATAGCTCTAAATATGCACACGTCGAAGTTAGCGTGTATACAAAGCCTTTATTCCCACTGGTAAAATATTGTTAGATAAAAACTGTATTATACAAAATTCATCTTTGAATTTTAGCCCCACAATTTCGATTCTCGAAAATACTACCTATTTGTTTTCAAAAGTCTTTTTAAAACTTCTGAAATATTATCCATTCTTTTATATTTAAAATTGCTTTTTTCCTTTACATATTTTTTATTCTTACAAATTACTTATTGCAAAAGCAGTTTTTGACCGAGAATTTTTGATTTTGCCATTACGCACAAAATTTTTATAAAACATTTTCCAAGAGGTTTTTACGACTTTAGTTAAGTCGTTGATAATTTATTTCTGACCAAACTCCTCAAGCTCCAATCAGTATTTAAGCGGTCAATTTGACATAAGCCTTTAAAATAACGGCTTTTAAGTTGCCAGCTTTTTTGATGAATTTTAACTTTTTGACTCCCATGACTGACAAGAAATTGGCAGAATCTGTTAAAATGGAAAAGCCATTACATAAAATACAACTTTTTCGAAGAAGTTTTATGCGTTATTATTAGAGTTTTAAATTTTTTTCAAACAATTAATATGAATGATATGAGGACATTTTGAACATATTACATAAAATAGGAAAATTTAAAATGAAGTTTTATCAGTATTTAATTTTAAAATGTCACAGCTTTTTATAAGTATAATTATTATTCATTATTATAATAACTAGCAGTTTTTATTTATGTTTAATAGACTTAAAATATTTATTGCCATTATAAATAAAACTGTCCGTGTTAAGTTTTACAGGACAATTACAGCAGTCTTCAGAACTACAGCTGTATAATCATATACTAAATGTTACCTTTATAGTTTTTTTGCCAAATACCCTCAAAAAATAACTTTTTTAATAACCATAGCATTTTTTAACCTCCTGCTGTATTTCGAGATGTAATATTTAATTAAGCTGTATATGTTTGATTTTTTTCATCTACCCTCAAATGTTTATGAAAATAATTTCTGTATATTGAGAAAATTACTATTCGCAGCAGTCTTCAAATCTATTGCTATATTTTGATGTAACCTTTTCTTCAACTACCCTCAAACATTTTCAATAATTATTTCTACTCTGAGAACAACCACAGCAAACTTCGGACCAACGCTGTGTTTTAAAATGTAGGTATTTAGAGTTTGATAATACAGTTTTTCTCCAACTACCCTCAAAAGTTTACGATAGCAATTTACATCCTGAGGACAGTCACAGCAGTCAGTAATGCTGTATTTTCAGTTGTACCAGTGTTTCCCCAACTACCCTTGTGTCCGCATCCCGCGGTGTGGTGGGGTGTGGTGGGCGACGTGTGTGTGTGTGGGGGGGGACCTAGCACCAGCGGAAGGGCACGGCGCGCGGGCGGTCGGCGCCCTCCTTGACGAGCGGCTTGTGAAACTCGCGCCCCGGCCGCGAGTGGATCGTCGCCCAGCAGTGCTCGCAGTAGTACTAGAACACATTCAGTAACAATACATAAATATCCCTGGACAACTCACACATATTGATCTAACCCCAATGTGAGCT
>DVZN01000360.1:0-13800 GCA_018237365.1 Caria ino melicerta
ATAGTTATATTAATTACCGGTAGAGGCGCTGCAAAAGCTTTGTTTATATGTGATGATGGAAATCTCAAAATATGTTCTGCTGTCTATTTTTAGTCGTCTGGGCTATTTTTTTTTTGACAAAAAAATCTTTAATGTACAGAATTCACTCTTCTACGCTTTTATTATATGTATAGATTTTATTGGCACCCTATTTATACGATTCGGCGAAACGTGGATGACAAAATCTTGAAACGTAGACGATTTAATGATCTGATTAAATTGAGTTGCCATGCGGGCAACTCAATTTAACCATGAAATGTGACTATTTCATGAAGTGAACCACGATATGGCCACGACATATACTTTGCACAGGTGCAAAGCTGAGGCGAGTCGCTAGTAATTAATAAGAATAAACGTTCAGTGTTCTATGGTCATGAATCAAAATACATCTGGAGCTTACACTCATTCTTATGGTCCCCAGGCAGCAAACGTTGCTTGGCTAGGAATATCTTCCCTTTACCACGCAAGTGGCGTCATCACTGTCAGCCCAATAAACACATTAAGGCCACTCACCTACGAGGATATCCCCAAAAGTAACTTCCATACACGCGTGACGTGACGAGCGCTCGTTCCGAGATAACAAACGACAGAGGTTGCACATTGAACCAGGGAATGTGCGCCAAATTCTTTCTTTATGGACAGGGTGACCACGCGCATTAGTTTTGTCAGACATATGTCTACATGAGATCGTCAACTTTATTTTTTTCTAACAAAAACAAAACCAGAAATAATAATACACTTTAAATGTGTGAATAGTTTTTAAAGTAAAATAGTAAAACCAAACATTATTTTGATTGTATTTTGACACAAGGAATAGCATGTGTAATTAAAATTGAGTAGGTAACTATGGAAGAAAAATTAAATGTTTCAATATTAAAATTAACCACAATAAAAGTATTCGTTAATTTACATTTAATGTTTGGTTATCTCAAAAAAAATGTGTTACAATATTTCCGAAAGTAAAGAGGATTAAATTTAAAAACGTTAAAAAGTTTTAGTAACAAAAATTGTTGTAACAATTTATTTATTAGTTTATGTGTTAGAATTTTCATGAAATTCTTGATTTATTAACATTTTTCGGAAGAATCTTTACTTTAGGTTAAACATATGTATAGGTGTGATTTAAAAATACATACATAAACAATTGATTAAAATAAAATAATCATAGTTCAAAAATAATCTTAAGAATTTAAAAAGCATTTTAGCACAATTTAAAAAAAGTTTTCAATTAAAGTGAAATAATTAAACTAATTGTATGATGACTTCTCGACATTATTTCTATGTGAAATTCGTTAATAGGAATTTAAATTTAAATAATTAAATAATTAATAAAAATAAAATAATTTAAGGTTAAAAACAAATGTTAAAAATTGTGTTATGAATTTAAATGAGTATTCTAGTTATGAAGAAAATTATTTAAAGTTTGTGAGTTATTTAATTAATGGTATCATGACTTCCCAACGTTTATTTCGAATAAAAGGCGCTTTAGGGATTCATTCTCACATTCAAGGCTGAACTTTCGGAGAGCAAACTGGTCTTAAGTGCAGTGCTTTGAGGACTCTGTGAGTATCGATTATAATTATTTACATATCGCCTACGTATGTCGTACTATTTATAGTACATAGTAAACATAAGATTAGTTGTATAGGTTTTAAAAATTAAAGTGTCAGTTCTAAATTCAATAGTTTCATTATTTGCAAGAGTAATACTGGTGATGATATTGGTGACGGCAGCACTGTTGAGCCACAGTTTTGAAAAACCTAGCTGGTCAGTGTTCTTCGTTATATGTCTTGAATAAAATTGCAGCCTCTGTTTGTTATGTCAAAATGACAGCTTTTTCAAGATCCCTTACGGGGTAAGCAGAGAGTAGCGCACGGGTGATTTGGTTGTAGAATGTCAACCTAGGTCTCCCCGGGTACTTACAGCCATCCACATTCGCATTGTATATCTGTTTAGTAAATCTTGCATCATCCATTCTTTCTACATGTCCGAACCAACGGAGCATTGTTATTAATTCTAAGTGAATTTATTGTATCATTTGATTAAAAAAAAACATAAAAAAAATACAAACCCGCTGAGTTTCTTTCGCCGGATCTTCTCAGTGTGTGGCCGCATTTCCGCTCCAGTTTAAAAAATGTTGACACGTTATTTAAAAGCACCTATTATTTGGTCCATAATATGAATAAAAATCTTGTTTATTTTCATTTTAACAAGATAATTACAAAAACAAACTCCTTGGTTTTCATAAATATTTACATTAAGAGTTTCGTAAATAATATTAAATCACGTAATGAATTAAAATTTGTCGATAAATTTTCATAATAGAGGTACAAATTAAGGAAATTTTTGAGTATACGTTTCGTAGTAAACAGGTTTGCGTACAGCAGTAAACAGGTTGTTCAATTTACTAAAGATTCACAAAGATATACGCTTATTGTGTTTACAAAGTATATTTTTAGTCTTTGTTTCAAAGATCGTGTAATTTGAAGTTGCTCCGTAGTGCTGAAATGTCGAGTTCCATGACTCAGTTTTATTTTAGATAAGATTATTCGAATGTGGCGTAAAGTCTCCGGAACTAGCGTGATTGTGTGAAAAGAGTAATGAATATAGAGGAAGTTAGGTCAGTATGTGAGAATTGCAACATTCGGTACTCGATACTCTATGCCTGCCTCACAAGAGACTTGGCGTGAAGAAAATATGTGCCGTGCCAACTACACCTCTCCTCACTAACATTGTGACCATAAGTCTCAGAAGTTAGTTAATAGTTACGGAATTGGAAGAAACATTGGTTTATCCTTTTTAGGAGCCTTGGTCAACAATAGGGCTCTTTTTTGTATTTCGCAGTGTATCTATGTCAGGTAATAGTAGGGGAGCCCAAGAGGGGGTTTTTGTAGTCACTCGAGCGTGTCAGATTAAGATATAAGAGATACCTTGTACTTTCATTAAAAACCTCCATCATATATATGTCGGAGCGTCAGCAATCAGACGCCATTTGTTTGACTATTAAGTTGTCTGATTCAACAGCGAAAATAGGAAAACAGAAACCCCATGATCTAAAATCATCATACATTTCAAAGACCTTCATTCACCTAAAATTTGAGATTGTAACTACATAAGTACCTAATTACTAGTCATCCGTAGATAACATTCATAATTCATTTATTGTTGAACTAGTAATTACCCGCGGCATCATCCGCGTCGTCTAAAAGGTACCTTAATTTTACATAAACTGTATTTCTTTCATTAACCGTCTAGTCAGCGCACGCCGGTTAAGAATCAAATCTAAATAAAATTAATATAAAACATCCTCATGCACATATATCCTCGAAAAAGTAGGCAGAGGTACATACTAGTATGCACCTATGATTAGCCGACTTATATATATTAGGGTACAACGAATATTAGGGTAGTCCGTCGCCAATCGGGCACAAATCTAATCCCAGGCAACGTTATGTTTTTTCAGAAAAACTGAAAAAAATCATGAATAAAACAAGTTGTCTGACCCGGGAATCGAACCCGGGACCTCTCGCGTTAAAGTCGAACACCGATACCACTCGACCACAGAGGTGTTTACAATCTCGAAGAATCAAATCTCACAAGCTTTTCTCCGATTTGATTTACATATACTATTATTTTTCATTGAAATTGTTATTCAAACACAATAAAAATAGTAAATGTCACTCCTGAATAGTGCAGATTTTTGCTAGTAAACATTTACATAATTTGATCATTATTTCTGCAGATTACTCCCAACAAACAAACAAAATTAGAAACTTTATCACTTTGTAATATAGGTCACGATTTGTTAATTACAATTTCGTAGACTCTACATTCTGCCAGTACAATACGCAAAACTTACAAGACGTAACAAGAACTAATCATCTTGTTTTCTGAAACAAACTATTCGAACTCAAATAGTTCTGAATGTGGAATACATCTCAGTTTGCTTCTCAGAAGTGCCCAATAAAGATAGACTTATTGAGCAGTGTTGCATTCAATCTGAATTATTCATTTCATCCGAGCTGATTTGGAAATGATGTTTCGCGTACGTGCCGAAAGCTTTGATGAACTGAGGAATATCGACCATTATACTGTTATAATGAGATTGGAGCCTGAAAATTATAGGCTGAAATGTAATATCATTGTTATTGTACACAAAAATTAAATTTACGAGATAATAAATAATAAAAGGTTTTTTCCCATATTGCTCGGGGTTTTCTTGATGATCATAATCTTTTTGCCTTCTAGAGAGTTTGTTAGACGCGAGTATAGGTTAAATGGTGGCCACTGCTGGTAAAGTGCTGTGCGGTAACCGTGCTGGGTAGGGATTCATCGACCCACGTTTTTTGTAGTTGGTAAACGTGCAGATAGGTCACATGATGGAATGTTATCACCAATATCCGCAACACTAGAGGTATCACAAATGCGTTGCCGACCTTAAAATAAGATATGCTCTTTTCTTGAAGGTGCCTAAGTCTGGGTATCGCTTTGGGTAGCTGGTTCCACAAAGGTGTTGTAGGAGACGTCCGCATGTTTGCCTTCCAATACTATAAAAAAGAAGGGGGAAAACCACTCAGAGCTAGTAATGTTATGAAATGTGCAAAAGTATATATTGTATTTTAATTTTCAATTAATTAGACTGTTACCGGCACATTCATCACGCTGGGAGGGCGGGATGGTGACCGTTCTATATGTTTGTGACAGACTGTGTTATCTCCGGAAGGTGCTGCTGCCCACATTTCTGGCCGGCCCTCAATCGCCTTTTAAGCTGTCCACATGCAAACATGGGGTGGAGCCGACAATAATCTGCTGCCACCACGCGGCAAAAGTGTGTATATATTTCCCATCTATATCTCCACGCCAAATCTCACTTCCACAAAGTTTTGTGAAGTAAAAGTTGGAATAAGTGCTCAGTTTCATCAGTGTAATCAGAAAGAGAATTAGACAGACTTGCACATTTTTCATAAATGTACAAATCTTTATTACTACTAGTCTGAAGCATTAAAGATAGAATTATTCAATAGCAGTGCATTCGAACTGAATTATTCATTTCATCGGAGCTGATTCGAAAATGATATATCGTGTACGTGCCGAAAGCTTTGACGAACTGAAGAATATCGAGCGTATATCCAATTTTAATGAGTTACAGAAGATAGCTTCATTCTATTGGCACTTTGTGTTTGATTAACGTAGGAATCAGGGTATTGCGGGATCTTTTGATAAACATTCACGCTACAAATCACATACAGTAAATTTATGTTCAATTTTATTCAGTAAATTTGATATTGAGTATTCATGTAAGTACAATGCCCTATTATTTTAAATTGTTGTCGGCCGCAGCATACTCGACCATACTTGACTCGTGACTGAGTCATCCCGGCTTGACCCGATTCCTTCCGACTCGACTCGACTTAACTCGGTCCCACTCCATCCCACAAATTGCAAAGTTCTGGTTTTGTCTTTTGCCCCCTTTCCCATGAAAATTATTAATTCCATTATAATAATATATAATTCTCGTGGGAGATGGGCCTTTAGATATATATAATTCAACTGGATTAAAATAAGTTTATAACTTTACTCGGAATATAAAGTGACTGACTGACGTGTGTCAGTCAAACTTCTTTACGATCCGTCTGAATTCAGAAGGCACGCTGAATCTACTAAAGATTCAGCGTGCCTTCAGAATTTATCGCTATCAAAATATAATTAAAGGGTTCATGTCGGAGAGGGGATAAAAGACTAAATGCAAACTTAGATAAAATTTGGGAGTCTGAGAGGCATTGAGTAGGGTTGAGTAGAGTTGAGTCGGGCAAAGATCAGATCGAGTAGAGCAAAGTTGAGTCTAGTTTACATTAAATAAAAAGCTAGCACTTAAATACTATTAGTTATACTAGTAGTATTTAAGTGCTAGCTTTTTATTAGTCGGAAATATATTAGTCTTCGTTTATATTATTATAAACGAAGACTAATATATTTCCGTAGCAAAACTATTGGGTGAAACGTCTCATCTTAATATATCAAAGATATGCTCATTAATATGTTTCAAACACTAACTTCGCAACTAAAGTTCTTGCGGTACAAGTAAATTGGTAGCTTTCAAATATGCAATAAATTCCTCAGTAAAGTGAGTTAAACGTAGCAATTAGCACTATACTGTGTACCTGTGTAGATTGTAGCCGCAAACTCAAGCCTTGTAAATATGTATGCAACTTACTTCAGACGTGCCTTTATAAAGGAAGAGTAAATTCTCTTTGATTTATGTTGTCCTAGTACCCTGAATTAAGAAGTTTGTCTCTGACACTAGTTACTAAACACGACTTCTAATTAAATCTTGCCTGGCCATGTTTTCTTTGTAGAAAACTGCATTGGTCTAGACTCCGGCTTATGGTAAGTATGAGTGTAAACTTTTGCTCCCTTTTTACAAACTGTCTTAACGCTAAGTAGGTTATTCTTTGAAGAGACTTCGGACTCGATTCACAATGTGTAAAAAGAATAATAAGGCGCTTTACACACCGCGGGGCGAACAGTCTATTTGGCCACGAAGCAATAAGGATCACGTCGCCCGTCGATGTCCGCGGCTGCCTTTGTCGCGTACACGAGGAACGGGAGCGTTCAGTTCAGAATGTTCTGTTAAAACCTATATTTCTTCTTTATCCAATGCACCGGCAGTCAAATCTTGAACTAGTCAAATCGCTGCCGAGCTACGGACCTGGTTACTGCTCTCCGGCTGGTTTTCATTGAGGAGACTAGGAATAGTAAATAACGCGTCGTCACTCTCTTGAACCGAGTGTACAAATGAGTAGTGTGATCTAGGTGCTTAGTAAGTCGTGTGTAATTATAAATATATATAGTGAAGTTAAAGTGGTTGTCTCGCAAAGTGTTTTTTTAAGAAAACAACGCGGGACACTAACAGTTCGTTCTATTGATCAAAGTGCATGACACGGACTGAGCTCGCCTCCCCGCGATGCTACCGTCTGCGTTACTGCATACAAACTGGTTTGCATGATACATGGCGGCTAGCTCCGAATATGCCGTGGTCCTATGCAGTACTGGTTTTGTGTCGTCAAACCGCAGAAGAGGGAGAGTAACGATATATTGACGGTCATTTATAAAAGTTTGTAAGGAGAACAAAAATGCGCTTGTTATTGCGAGTACCGGTTTCGGGCAAAGGCGCGGGTAATCGCTAGTATCATAATATTTTTTTTAATTGAAGACAGAGCCACAAGCAGTTATCTAATTTCTAATCCCATCATAAATAAATAAATAAATATCGTCACGCCCATATATCCTCGAAAGGGTAGGTAGAGGTACATACTAGTATGCACCCACGATTTGCCGACGATATTAGGTCCCATGATGTGACAAGTGGCAAGTCCGTCGCCAATTTGGCACAAATCCAATCCCAGGCAACGTTTTTTTCAGATAAACTGAAAAACTTATACTCAGAACAAGTTGCCCGCCTCGAGAATCGAACCCGGGACCTCTCGCGTCAAAGTCGGACACCGCCACCACTCGACCACAGAGGCGATTATAATCCCAACATAAACAGTAAAACCATTATAAATTTTGTTCAACATAAATATCGCAACATTGTGACATTACTTCAAGGCAACGTTATAATCTGAAGACTACGCAAAGATTATATGATTATATGATAAGAACATCACGATATAATAGGATTTCGTTCACGAGTTATCGAATAATCTATTCCGTGCCTTGCATGCGAAGCAGGGCTTTGTCGGAGACACAATAGACGCCATAAATTAAATCTTGGAGAACCTCTGCCCTTTCACGCTTGGGTAAATTGATTGTCATCTCTGTAAACAGAATACCATAGTCACCTGACGTTATCACAATGACACAGAGTGGCCGTATCGTAAGGAATTGATACAAGATGCTTTTGACAAACTATTTTTGACAACTTTTTCAACCTCTTTTTTTTGTTAAGGAAAACACTGGTTGTGTGCGTATTTTATATAAAAATAGGATGGTATTTGACCGCCATCTCACTTGATGTTAAGTGACGACGCGGTCAAAGATGGATTATGCTTATCTAGGGCTAGATACAGTATATTAAAATACATAAACATATACATACATATAAAATACATATAAAAATAAATATTAATAGATAATAATTTATATTTATAGATTGTACCTACCTAGATGGTAGGTATAATCTAAAATAAATATCGTCACGCCTATATGTCCTCAAAAGATTAGGCAGAGGTATATACTGCAACCAAAATTAGCTGACGATATTAGGTGGGGCAAGCCCGTCAGCGATCGGTTACATATTCAATACCTGGTAACGTTATGTTTTTCAGAAAAACTCATAGTAAACAAGTTGCCCGACCCAGGAATTGAACTCAGGACCTCTCGCGTCTAAGTTGGACACCGACATCACTCGACCACAGAGGCGATCCATTCGTCCTCAGAGGCGTATAATCTATAAATACAAATTACTTTGGCCTGAAAGATAGGTTTTATTGTTCTGGGAATACACTGGGAGGCAACTAATTCCACTCCTTAGCCGTCGCATTAGAAAAGACGAACTGAATAGATTCGTGTTTTTGGATTCGTATACCGAGGATTTCGTTAAATAAGTAGTACCGGTTTACAAGTCTATTTGTCCCGGTTAGTCTTCGAAACTGTTACTCATTTGGACGTTCTTGTTTTTGCTTTTCATAACAACTATATTTTTTGAAGTATGGTATATTTTGTAAGCTTTATTTGAAAAACAATAAAAAAAGAAATGGTGGCAACCCTCAACATTTATTTTACCCCAGTCATAACATTTATTTTAATAAAGAAACTAAACCAGTTTCAAAGAATTTCAAATGCAAATATAATTCAAATTCAAATAATTTATTTGCATAATTATAAGTAAGTATAAGTATTTACGGATTCTTTAAATTGACAAAGACTTTTCTATTCAGGAATTTTATTATTTTGTATTTTTATAATGAAAAAGAAAAAATATGTCAGCTCTCCCTTATTTTATTAGTGGGATTATGATGAAATCCTCAAACAATTTTTTCAACTATCAAATGTTGTTGTTAACAAGAATTGACTTACTTAAAGAAAGAAAACATTTAACAGACCAACACTTACCACACACATTAAGACTTTTTTTTGTGTATAATAAAGAATTTAATAGTAATGATATGCCTAGGAAACCTATGTGGAGGAACACTTGGCACTCGATACTCTCTGCCTACCCCGTAAGGGACTTTGCGTGAAGATATATATGTAGGAAACCTATCTAAAAGACGAACAAGTAAAATAATAACTAGCAACAGTGTGTGGTAACATGAGTATGAAAGAACAACTCAGTATTTTCATTTCATTTTTTCATTCATTTTTAGTACCCAGAAATACGCGCCGCCTATAGACACCAAAGGTAGTAATGGTGCATCGCCAATATTACAATTAGCTTGTTCGCATATATACAACTTCAAACGCTTCTCAGTCAGACCCCAGTCTCTACGTATCTTTTGCCTGTAAAATATTTCTTTTTTAACACTGCAGAAGATATTACTGAGAAAATATCAGTAAAACCGTTGTAAAAGCGGCTCAAAATAAAATACGAATTGAACCGATTTTGGACCTTGACTTACTCAAAGTCGAAATAAGTTACTTTACGGCAGTGCTCAGGGCCGCAGGGGCAATAAAAGGTAATCTCGGATACACAAGCCATTACTGGCTAACATATCACGAAATAGGCTAGTTAGATTTACCTTAATTAGATTAACTTGTTCATTCCTTGCTTTGTACTTTATTTAACAAACCAGCGACCCGCCCCAGCATCGCGCTGGTGCAAAACTGATATTAATTACACGCTATCTGTTTCCCACATACATCACATTAGAAACCTTTAAAATTGTCAGTGTTTCTCTATTATTTTATAAACCGTCCTCTTGAATCACTCTATCTATTAACAAAACCGCATCAAAATCCGTTGTATCGTTTTAAAGATCTAAGCATACATAGCGACAGACAGGCGCAAAACGAATTTATTTTATACTATGAAGTGATATATAAAAGTAATATAAAAATGATACTTTAGTGAACCCTTTAGTTGGAAGAAAACTTAGCTATCAGATTACCAGACTGATACCAGATAACAGAATTATCAGATAAGATAAAAAAATAACACACGCCTATCTAAGAAGGTATGAAGACAAAAAAAAGGAATGCTAAGAAATATAGAGATCTACACAAGTAAATAAAATTGAAATGTCTGATTGTATATATCTAATACAAACCACAAAAAACATCTTTAAAAATGTTGTCTATCTGTCTGTTTGTTGAAGGAGGCGAAGATTCTTTGTAGTTTATCCAAAACAGCTTCACTGATTTTGACGAAAGTTTACAGATAATTTATATTACAGGAGGTAACTTGCGCTACTTTCATTTCCGAAGGGGTGTTAGGGTTCCGCGCATAAAATAAATGCATGATAACTTCTTAACGGCCTACGCAGACGCAGTCGCGGGTAACAGCTATAATTTCAAGACCAAGAAACAATCAACACCAAGATGCAGCGAGTATTACTTACCGCCTTACCTATTCCTGCCACAATAACGTCAGTGCTTGCCGTTGCCGTGTTCCGGTTTGATGGGTAAGGTAGCCGGTAAACTTACTTTTACACAAGGCCTAAACTTTGGTGTCTATAGGCAGCGTGAATTTGTTACCATCAGGAAATCCGTCTGCTTGTTTGCCTTAAAAAAAGAGTATGGTATCAGATATCATAGAGCAGCGGTTCATAACCCGTGGTCTGCGGATTACTTGTGACGCCTGAAAGCATCATAAGTGGTCCGAAGTGCCATCCAAAAAATATGAAAGAGTAGTGAAAAGTGACGATGTGGGATATCAGTGAGAGATGATAGACGTGAGTGAGAAATTGGTGCAAGTAACATTTAGTAACAAACGGGGCGGATCAAATCAATCTTACGCAAATTTCAGTTTTGGCTTCATTCATTTTTAACTTAAATCGTCGTCGTATTTTTAAATATTTATATCAATTTCATTTTATAAGTCACCAGACCGAAATATGCAATATGAGTACCCCGTATCAATAATAAAATGCCTTTTCATTATTCATTCATAATTTTACTTTTACTATATACTACGATTACCCTCGACTTTGCCCGCGTGGAAAATACTTTTTGACGGGGTTAGGTAATGATTTTCAATACGGAACACAGTCAGTTCTGTTAAATAATGCTTATGCAAAATTTGAAGTAGATTATACCAGGGAGTTACGTGGTCCTAATCAAACTTTGCCTCCTTCCTTAGGTGTACAATTACGGAAAATCCTTTCTTATCGGATGCTTACGTCATGCAAAGGACACATCCTCCAAGTTTCAGGTCTCTACGATCAGTGGTTTAGGCCGTGAAATCCGTTAGTTATTCAGGACAAGATAGGATTTTTAATGATATTGGAAGGCAAAGAAGCAGACATATTTCCTGGTGGTAAGAAATTCACACCGCCTATAGACACCAAAGGGTGCCAACCTGAGACAGAGATGTTAGGCCTTGTACAAAAGTAAGGTTACCTACCCTACCTTCCAAACAAAAACGCCAATGACAAGCATTGATGTAATAGCGACAGGAATAGGTAAGTCGATGATACAAAACCGGGCGAGCCGCTGTGAAACTCTACCACCTAGTCAAGGTCACGGTGTTAATGAGTGTAGACCTTTGCTCGCCTTTACTGCTGCTTAGCAGGAAAGCAGATGGTCTATTCTGCAAAGGAGCTCGGACCAACACGCGTAATTTATATATTTAGAAGGATTTTGTACATTTATCTACAAATTGCAGTTGTTTCCAATCATATAGTAATTTTGTGAAATGGTCGCTCGTGACAACCTCACCAGATATGTAGCCGTTTCATTAATGATTCACCAGCAATAAGCAGTTTAATAAAAGTAATAATAAAATGGGAATAAAACAGTAATAAAAGAGTCTCAAAATAAAGTAAGGATCGAGTTATTTTGAGACCTTGACTCACTCACTGGCGAAATAAGGTATTTTATGGCAGCACTCACGGCCGCAGGGCAGTAAAAGGTAATCTCTGACACACGTACTATAACCAATTAACGAAACACACAAGTGTAACTCACCTGTCCGGATTTTCCTTAGTTTTTTTAAAGTAAAAAAAAAGTGTGCACATTTATTAAATACACAAAAAAAATTGAATAGTCTGTTTGCAATATCAAACATGCTGTGGTTTTGTGAAACCAAAATGGAATCGTTAAAAATACCACGGAGCACTTGCACATATTAATGAATACTTCATGTCCGGCTGTAATATAAAATGTGTCACAAAAAGTTTTACATTAAAATAAAGTGCTTTCTACTTATTATCGTTACCTTTACTGAAGCCTCTATTAGTAGGTATACAATTAAATCAAACGTGTCTGTTTGCAATATCAAAATAATAGGTTTTAATTGTGTACATGTAGAAGAATATACGATACATATAACAGTTAAACAGGAATAATAATAAAGCAGTAATAAAAGAGTCTCAAAATAAAGTGAGGGTCGAGTTAATTTGAGACCTTGACTCACTCACTGGTGAAATAAAGTATTTTATGGCAGCACTCACGGCCGCAGGGCAGTAAAAGGTAATCTCGGACACACATGCCATTACCATAACGAAACACACGTCAAAATTACCTGTCCAGGTTTGGCTTAGTTTTCCTTCAAACTGAAAATAAAGTGCTCACATTTTATAATAATCTAAAGTCTAAAACTACAAAAAACCTACTTTCACGTGCCGTACAACTTCAAAAGTTGGATGAGATCACCTTGCAAGTATATCCTTTCCAAAAAAAAGTTTAATGAGTTAACCTCTGATGAGCTGATTACTTTTGAAAATCAATCAATCGAGACGTTGGAGTTATTTAAAACAATATTTTTCAAAAATTTTTCTCTCAAGTATCCTCAAAATTCACCAATACATATCAACTTCACACATATTGGCAATCTAAGTTCAAAGCAATCCTATTAAATCAAATCAATTTTGTTCTGATCAGTCAAGCCGTTAAAAAGTTGTAAGATGTGTACAACTTAAAACCCCGTGTTAGTCCGGGCTCCTTTGCATAATAGACTATCTGCCTCCCTGCTAGGCAGCTCGTAAAAGGCGAGCATAGGCTGACTGTCTCTAGCACCGTGATCTCTTACTAGGTGGTAGAGTTACGCAGCGGCTCACACGGGTAGAATGGTACCACCGCCTTATCTATTCCTGCCACCATATCGTCAATGCTTGCCGTTGACGTGTTCCGGTTTGGAGCTTAAGGTCGCTGGTAAACTTACATTTGTACGAGGCCTAGCATGCCGGCCTCAGGTTGACAATTCAATTCAGTGGTTGCCCACTGAATTGAATTACCAAAATACCAGTGAATTTCTTACCATCATTTAATCCGTCTGCTTGTTTGCCTTTCAATACTATAAAAAATACGCACGTACATACACAAATGACGTGAAAGACGGTCACACACACACACATTCGGATACCATTGTGAAATATTTCCATATTTTTATGAAAATCGATTTTTGAAAATCGGGATGAAAACAATAGATTCCTCACTTCTGAATATTTTCAATTTTCATAGTGGGAAGTTAAAAAACTAAACTACAAGTTGTTCATTCCATATCATCTCTTTACTCATTCCTTAAAGGTCGGCAACGCACCTGTGAGACCTCTGGTGTTGCAGATGTTCGAGGGCGGCAGTGATCACTTACTATCAGGTGAC
>DVZN01000361.1:0-13787 GCA_018237365.1 Caria ino melicerta
CGAAAGGACATATTATTGATTCAAAAATTTTAGCTGGTACTGACAAAATACTAGTAGGTCTACAGTTTTCTACTAACCCACAAAGGGTTTTTGGAACCGGTATAATCATAGCTCGCTTCCATTTTTTAGGAAAGATACCACTTCTAGTGACCAATTGTACAATATGTGTAGTGGAAACGATAAACTACGAGCACATTCTTTGAAAAATAGCGGAGGTATTCCGTCACTCCCAGCACTCTTGCAAATATTAAAAGCTTTCAAAATATTTGCGATGGACTTAATACTTATACATAATTTACCAAGACAATTAGTGGAGCCATTATTATCTACAAAATTTACTGGAAGACGTGAACTTTTACTAATTTTATTGAAAAAAGAAGAAAAATGTTTTTGAAAAAGATCGGCTATTTCATGACTATCTTTTCCACATTCAGTACCATATTTTATACCGTTGGGGATAGTAGAAAGACTGGATCGTTTGTTTTTAATATAAGTCCAGAATCTTTTAGGATTGATAGCAATGCCATCTTCTGTTCTTTTTAATAGTCCTTATAACTTATATTGATAGCATCCTTGATTCTTTTATTTGATAACTTAAATTCAAATTCATCTAATCTATTGCTAAATTTTTATGTTTGAACGCTCAGTTTTAGTTGGTATCTACGCGAAAATCAGTAACTGTAAAAACGATACGTCCATCCTTTTTCAGGAACCTGACAAAACTCAATTTATACTTTGTAATTATAGGAAGTCGAATGACCTTGTAAATTCACAAATATTTTCTTTATTTTTTTATGTAATTACATTCTTTGGTAATTTATCGTTGGATAATAATTTTTATCTCCTGATCGCATGATAATATTACGTTTAATTCATATTATTATCATATATTCATAATAGTATAAATAGACGGTTTAATAATCAATGATTTTGATTGTTTTTCAAAATGCTCTACGTGATAGCATTGTTGTGCTGTGCCACGCTGGTAGCCGGAGGTCGGTCGCCCAATGCAGAATACATCGAGTCTCTCATCAAAAGTTCCAATATCAGTGCATATATTTCTGATAATTTATTAGAAGATGCGTTACTCGATGTGGTAAGTAGCTGTGTGTGATACAAAAAAAACAGTCGTCACGCCCATATATCCTTAAAAGAGTAGGCAGAGTTACATACTAGTATACACCCACGATTAACCGACGATATTAGGTCCTATGACGTGACGGGTGGCAAGTCGTCGCCAATCGGGTACAAATTCAATTCTAGGCAACGTTCGGTTTTTCAGAAAAAACTGAATAAAGTCATTGAACAAGTTGCTCGACCCGGGACCTCTCACGTTAAATTCGGACCATTCGACCACAGAAGCGATGAAAGTAATAGAAATTAAGAAGGTACTAATGACTTTCTCTAGGTGGTTCTTAACTAGTGGCCCGCGGACCAGTAGTAGTAATCTCTAAGCATCAGAAGTGATCCGTGAAGCCATCCGAAATGTATTAAAAAGTAAAAAGCAGTCGACACAATGACGACGATGCGTAAGCGTGGTGCAAGTGAGAAATTAATGCAAGTGATAGCAAGCAGTGATCGGGGTTGATTTAAACATACATTGTAAAGATCTAAGCATACATAGGGACAGACAGACGCAAAGCAACTAATTTTTCTAGTACACTACGAGTATGTAGTAGTTCTTCATTATTTTCTTTGTATTTACTCTTTAATTTTAGCCAGAACTCGTAAGAAAGTACAATTATCCCCTCGAAGAGCATTTTGTTGTAACACCAGATGGCTACGTGTTGGGATTGCACAGGATCCCGCATGGACGTGACGCCAACAACCAGCCTGGAAACAGACCGGCAGTCTTGGTCATGCATGGAATATTCTCGTCATCGGCAGACTTTGTGGTTATGGGACCAGGAACTGCTATGGGTAATGAACATTGTCCCTATTTGATCCTTCTCGTAACTGTCGTATGCTGTATCGTATCTCTATCATATGAAAAATGCTAAGAACAAAAAAAAATTACGGCGTCCGCGCCTGTGGGGATTAAGGAAAGGGCGTTACGATCAATGTCCCGACGCTTTTGTGTAGTGGTGAGCACATTGACCCAGAACGCCAGAGACGTGGGTTCAATCCCCACAGGCACCGTGATTTTTTTATTCTTTGCATTTTCTGATTTATTTCCGAAGCGAAGGTTACATTTAAACACTTAAAACCGACTATCTTATGCTTAGCATATGATAGTTGTTCCATAAATTACGCCACACAATTTTGCTCCTTTTTGATACCTGGAGTTGATGAGCTGTGACGAGGAGGGGGCTTCTCGTCACAAGTCATCAACTTCTTGGAATGATGTCACATAGTTTTCATTTTCTATTTACAAGTAGTTAAATTTTAATGATCACTTTTCCAAACTTTTTTTCATTTAAATTGGAGTAACCTTTAGTAAAATCAGTATAAAGTAAAATATTCTAAATAATACATGGTGAATATTTGTTAAAGATTTTATATTTTTATATGTGACAAAGTTTACGACCCCCTGTCCCTTGTCACATTTCGTTAATGTTCACTCCCCTTGGTTTTTTATAGCAGAAAGAGGCAAACGAGCAAGTACGATTGCAACACCAGGGGCATCACAATTGCGTTGCCGACCTTTTAGCAATAAGTAAGCTCTTTTCTTGAAGGTGTGACGTAATTCACGGTTGGCCACTAACGACGCAAACGAACGGCAAGATTCAGGTTCTATCCCCGAAAAGGGAAAGCGTTTCTGATATAAACATAGGCGTCTCTACTTCTACGTCTAAGTGAACAGTGATTATATTCTTGAGTCACACTCAATGATATTACCCAAGTAAATTGATTATTTTAAAGTTAGATTAATTCATGTAAATTGTTTAATAATATTTTTAACTTATATTATCCAATTACTGGCGTAATATGGTGACTGTAGCCTTTTCATGAGATGCCTTTAATATGTGATAGTATCAGGTTCTTTTGGAGTTATTTAATAATCACTGATTGCTGTCTTAAACATAAAATAGGTAGTAGTCTACTTATCTATGATCAATGGAACAAAACGACACATTTGTGAGATATTCAAGTGTTTAAAAGGTATTGGTAACACTGTGGCAGATAGTTGTGCGGCAACCATACCGTTATTATAAAAGCTTGTATTTGATGACCGTTGGAGCCTTTTATCTTATAATTTAATTTTTAGCTCTGTGAACGAGTGATGTCGGTGCTCGATTCCCTGGTTGTTCTATGAGATTTTGCAGGCGTTCTGACATCATACGTTGCTTGGGATATGATTTGTAAATTGTCCCCAATTGGCGACGGACTTACTACCCGTCACATCATATGACATGGGACATAATATCGTCAGCTAATTGTGGGTGTATACTAGTATGTACCTCTGCTTATCTTTTCGAGGACATATGGGAGTGAAGATATATTTTTTATATCTTTATATATATAATTTCAGGTTATATGCTAGCGGAAGCCGGTTATGACGTATGGTTGGGAAATGCAAGAGGCACGTTTTATTCTCGTGAGCATGTACGTCTGAACCCCGATGCTCTGTTGAATATCAAGTTTTGGCAATACTCTTGGGATGAAATAGGCAATGTAGATTTGCCAGCCATGATTGATTACATTCTTGCCCTAACTGGTAGACCCGCGTTGCACTACATTGGGATGTCTCAGGGCACGACTGTCTTCTTTGTGATGGGCTCACTACGACCAGAATACAGCAACAAGATCATTTCAATGCACGCCATGGGACCTGTTGCTTATTTGGCTCACAATAAAAATCCTATATTCCGACTTCTAGCTCCACATTCTAGAGTTATCGAGGTATTTATTGTAGTTTTTTAAGTTTTATGCAGTGTAGGTAATTACTTTATAACAAACAATCATCTCAACTCACGAACTGCAGCAATCCCACAAATCTTATATGTGTACTGCTGACATTTCAGAAATGTTTTTAGTACACCAGCTGTGACGGCAAAAGTGTTATAGCACGAAGCCCATCGACGTTCAAATATATTGTTACATCCAGTCCCAGGGAAGTTCTAATAGTGATGTTGTGCATCGTAGGTACTATTAGTACTAGCATCTCGACAGCATTAGTTCTTACCTTATTTCATATTTTAGTGTCTGTATTTCCCAATTAGCTGTAATAGGGGACTTCCTTCATTTATAAGTGCATTTTTTATATATACATCTCCATATTCTTTAATTAAAGAATACTTGTTTTGCTTTACGTATCAGATATAGACAATTTGTTATTAAATTAAATTGAAAACGAAAAAGATCTTTATTCACATGAACTGAGTAATTAGTGCTTATGAGAAAAGCAGCTTCATTTATTAGGTTTCGCATTTTACAGCATTGTCAGGGCTTAACTTAAGTTTAATAACAACAAATAATTATATCCACAGAACAGGATAAATGACATTTTATTCTCTTCCATCCTTTAAACGAGCAACTGTTGTAGGTATATTTATGTATGTAGATAAGTATACAATTGGATTTTCGAAAACGGCTTCAATAACTTTTATGAAATTTAATATGCTGTGGGTTTACTAGATAGCAAATCTACAACCACACATGGTTGTAGACCATATTTAGTAACAATATTTAGCGAATTTTAAATTAGTGCAAAGTTATTAAAAGGGCTATTTTAAACTTAAAGTCTCATCTTTTTACAATTTTTAACATTTAGATTCATATTCATTTATTCTGTGATTTTAGGTGTTACAAAATAACATCCATTTAACAATGTTGATCTATAAGGCCGGTGGGCGTAGAGGTTACCACATCATTTATAATAAATTACTATCACTAAACTTAAAGAGATTCTAACGAATAATACATTTTCAAATAAATAAAAAAACATTGATTCACTAATTTCTTACAGGCGGCTGCTACTGCACTAAACATAGGGGAACTATTTCCTAGAAACTTTTTAATATCATGGGCTGGAAAAACATTTTGTAGCGATGGTGCGATCACACAACCAATCTGCAGTAATCTCATATTTGCTATCGCCGGAGGGAATATGGACCAACACAATGCCGTAAGTTATTAGAACTCATTACACACTCAAGAAAGTTTATGTATTCTTTATTTACCTTTTATCGAGCGGATAGAGATTAAGTTCAAATCATATTTGAGTAGTTAGAGACACAATTAAAAATGTTCATGTAGAATAAAATAAATAATTACACAATTTTGTCACAAGTATGCAAACTATTTGCTTGTGACATGGGTGTTAGTGAAGGATATTATAAAAAAAGTACCTTCACGCTTATTATCCCCGCAGGGGTAGGCAGAGGTATGCTAGTATCTCAACCACTCGTAAGTGTAGTAGATATACTAGAATACCCACGATTAGCCAAGGTACTAGGGCCCATGATGTGATAGGTGGCAAGCCTATTGCCACTTCGGGAAGGATATTATATATATAAATACCAGAAAAAAATAAATAAATGTACAGACCTAGATATATGAACTTCAGTGTTCATCACAGAAGTGCTCGCCCCCGTCGGGATCGAACGTGAACATCGTTATTTGTTAACGTGGTAAGGCGATTATGATTACCAACCAGGCGGTCTAAATATAGCACAACAATTTTATTTTCCATGTTCAAAAAAATTAAACTTATAATTATAATTAGAAATCTTAGAGCCGCACGTTGCTGGAGTGGATACGCTAATGATAAGACCTACGCACGGTTTTTTAATATTAATGATTTGTCACGCTTGACAACGCAGAAGTTGTTGGGATTTGTTCCACGTACGTCAGAATAATATTTTTATTTCACAGTCACCCAAAACGGCATGTTTGTATGAAGGGAACTTCGAGGAAGTTAGGAAAGTAAGAAGGAATCGTGATATTTGGCACTCGATATTATTCACTGTGTTACATTATAGCATAAAAAAATTAATGCATAAGTACTATCCAGCCTGTTATCAATACGTTTTGCCGTTTTCAGACCATGTTTCCAGTGAAATTGGGCCATGCACCATCAGGGGCAGCCGTGAGGCAGATAATTCATTATGCACAGAGTATAGTAGAGAAGACATTCCGCAGATTTGACCATGGAATCGTTAAAAACTTAGCCGTTTATGGTCGAGCTACTCCACCTGATTACGACTTGTCTAACATTAAAACACCGGTCTTCCTTCATTACGCTAAAGTAGATCCATTTGCTGAACTAGAAGATGTTGACCGTTTATACAGAGAACTTGGCGGTCCGGTGCAAAAGTACAGAGTTCCTCTAGATACATTTGGCCATGTTGACTTTATGTGGGGCATCGATGCTAACAGACTTGTCTACGACTTAGTCATAAAACTTATGCAATCTATGGACGCTTCACAAATTGAGGAAGATGTTTAAGATAGCTATCGACTGCTTAGGAATACGACGATTGTAAACATATTATTTATAAAAATGTGGTGCTGACTGTTTCTGATTAAAATATTTAATTATATTGTGTTTTTGTTTTACTTAATGCAGTGTATAAGAAAAACGACAGTGTCCAAAAGTTACATGAGGTCTTTAACAGGGAACGTCATTCCATCGCACTCAACAATAGCCGTCTTGTTGACAAAAACGTAGTCAACTTATTCGCGTCTCTTACAAGCTGCCTGCCAGGAAGGCCGAAGGTCTATTCTATGTAAATATAACTTGGATCTACTAAGTCCAAATCCAGCAGTCCTGCAGCTGGTCTTTTAGGCCTAATGTCTACTGGTAATGCTAGTCTCCCGGTTAATCAACGCTTCAGACCGAAACATGACAGTTTCCAACATAGACAGGAATATAACATATGGCTGAGGATCCTTAATCGGCAAAATTGCTGCATCACACTATAGTTGTATAGTTGATAAAGACCCAGTTTATCAATATTCGCCTCTTACGAGTTAGCTGCCAGGAATGCTGTAGGTCTATTCTGAATCTACACTCAGATCTACAAGATTAGAAATATGTCAAACCAGCACCTAACGTTGGACGGCGAGCCACTGACTGTTAATGACTACTGCTACCCCGTAGTAAAAGCTCAGCATCAAGCCGAGATTCTCATAGATAACAGCGTGTGAAAGTTCTACGCCAATCCAAAAAAATAGTTCCTCGAGCTGGGCACTCTGCTCAGCCTCTAGATCGGTTTCAACTTTTGTTACTTCAAAAAACATACTAAACTAATAGTTTTGCCACGGAGCAATTTAAAGACCAGGATAGAGGCTATGACGATTTTGGCAGCCATTATGATTGACGTAAAAAAATACTCCAGTGCGGCGTTGAATTCTGCTTTGCCGTACCGTATGCCTCAATTCAATTCAATTTGTTTATTTGCGTCAAATATGGTACATTTTGTAATACAATAAGTAATGTCCTCCTATTTTATCATACAATGGCATGCAAATGTAATTCCTTTTCTTTTTTTTAAATGTTTGATTGCAAACAAGCTTATGGATTCTCTGATGGTCCAAATTATATTCCATTATAGACACCAAACATGAAGATTGGATGTTAAGCCTTGTGCAAAAATAAGTTTATTGCCTAACTTACACTTCGAACCGGCAAGCATTGACATTATGTTTAAAGGATAGGGAAGGCAGTGGTAATAATCCAGGAAGGCTGTTACGCAACTCTACCTACTAATTAAAGGGGTTAGTGACAATGAACCTTCGCTCGCCTCTTAGGAGTTACCTGTTATCTTGCATCTCCATTCTTTCCACATGACCCAACCTATATTTGCATTGTAGGTATATGATTTACCAATATTGCATCTTCTACTCTTTCTTCGTGAGCGAACGATCGGAGCACGCCCTTTCTCATTTTTACGCCGACCCTTTCCTTCAATCCCACTCTTATATATATCAATATTGCGAATTTATAATTTCTAGAAAGAATCAACAATGAGTTGTGTGTTGATTCTAATATCACCATTTTGTTGATAAAGTTATTAAAACGTCGTACATAGAATGATTAGAAGTACTTAGATTTCGGTGTGAATAATCTATTATTTATCGCAAAAGTGAGATTTGATTAATTAGCAACTAACAAAACGTTATCGTCCGATAGCCATTATAAGAACAATATCGCAAAACATTCAGTTGTAGTACAATGTTGTCCGTGTGGCTGCTAGTGGCCGCCCTCGCTACGCGTGTAGCGGGGGAACTTTCACCTAATGCTGCCATCCTTCGAGAGCTTATACAAAACTCAGAGTTAGCTGGCCGTATTTCTGATAATATCCTAGAGGATGCTAGTCTAGATGTGGTAAGGGAACTAAAACTATTTTGTGTGTAATATTATAATTCAAACGCAGTAAACCAAAAAATATATTCGGAGTAAGCATAAAAATATATTCTTAGTCACATACATTATCGAAATTTCTAAAACAATTAGGCAGTGTAATAGGGCAGTATACTATCCTATACAAAAATAAAATTTCCATCTAAATATAAAATGTCAGACTTCTGAGGTGATAAACATAAAGAAATATAACTAAATTAAGAATTTCTTCTTTTTGGACATCTACAGTTTATGCATTATGTCTATAAAATACTAAAAATAAAGTTGTTTTTATATAAACTATTTTACATAAGACAAAATACGAAGGAATTTTAAATGTACACATTTTTGCGAATCAATATAGAGGTTACAAATATTTTCGATATTCTTTCTATTTCCTAAAAGTACACATACAACTGGCCGAGGCTCCATGTAATTCTAGAATAGGAACAAATAAACAAATAAAAAAAGCACGAATGATATTAATCGTGCGTTGCCAAACCGAGGCTGGAATGTTAAGCCTTATTGACATACACACACGCATAGAAGAATTATGTTAAGAATACATAAAAAATAGATTTATTTTCTCTTTATTTATCTTGAAAATTTATTATAATTTATCACCTAATTCGGAAATGTCGCACAATTGATGTGGTTGGCTTTGAAAACTTTGCTTTTACGCTCCTAATTGAAAGGGAATTAAAAGCCACATTCGCCATGTGGTTTTCTAAAAGGGGCGAACGTAGATCACATTGCTTATTACGTGAGCTTCGTAAATATTATTTTGCTTGACTCAAATTTCTAAATGATTTTTTAGCTTAAACAATACCTAAGTTTGTAATAGTATCGTAATTATCCTATTAGTTATACTGCCCTATTATTTTTAAGTTTTTTGATAATCTAGATTCTATCTCATTAATTAACACCAAGGGTCCACGGGAGACATGATGGGAGACCACACTAGATATAATTTTCACAATTTTTGGCAAATTGTGAATATCATATTAGGAAAATTTGGAAATTAAGTAGAAATTTAGTAATTAATAGGGGCATTTTTAAAGGGTTCACAAGAAAAAGGTTTGAAAAAACCTTTGACCTATATATTGCTCGCAGTCGCTCTGTGTAAAAACTAGTCATTTTCTAGCTAACTATATACGATAGCTAGCCTCGATATCAACCGATATAGAAACGGGAAGAGGCTAGGACGAAGATAATCTAGATATTGCTTCAACCTTCCGATATTTTCTCATTATTTACAGCCCGATTTAGTAAGAAAATACAACTACCCTATGGAAGAGCACTCGGTGGTCACAAGTGATGGGTACATTCTGGGCGTGCAGCGCATTCCTCACGGCCGCGATGCCAACAACCAGCCGGGAGACAGGCCCATCGTGTTCTTAATGCATGGACTATTTTCTTCATCTGCGGATTATATCCTTATGGGACCGGGATGCGCTTTAGGTGCGTTGCTAATTTCTTCTATCCAATAAATCTTATCATTTTCATTGAAAAATATCGAGTTGTTCTATGACTTTTCAGTTTTTCTGAAAAAAATAACCTTGACTGGGATTGGATTTGTGCCCGATTGGCGACGCATTTGCCATTTGTCACATCATGGGACTTAGGTAATATCGTCGGCTAATAGTGGGTGCTTACTAGTATGTACCTCTGCCTTCTCTGTCAAGGATATATGGGAGTGATGATATTTATTTATTGATTTATTGAATATGATTGAAGTATATTTGAGCGGTGTTTCGGAGAAGTCTGTTACCACCTTCGGATAATATATGAGCGGTTTAGTCGTGCAAAGTCAACTTAGTCTCTCCGGTCACCTACAGCGATTTACATTCGCTTCGTATATCTGTTTTGTTAATATAGCATCTTTCATTCTTTAATTTTTACGACACTCTTTCAGTCCTACTCGTTCTCTGATCTCACTATTGCAAATGCATTCCGTAAGCGTTACTCTACAAACTTTTCGGAGCATTTGCATTTCGATGGCATTTACCCTACAAGTATTTTATCGATAAACCCAAATCTCACTTCCGCAGAGTAGTGTTGAAATAAGCACTAAATTATGCAAAGCGAGACGGGCGCTATGGCTTACGACTTTGGTTTGCTGTAATTTACCCAGCATTAACTATATTCCCAGCACTCACTCGCATAGTTCGTGGTGAACCTTCCATTCTTACTAAAACACCACAAAGACACGATTTCTACATAATACCAAAACTTTTACATCTTTTCTAGTTTCGTCTTCATTAATATGCCTCAATTTGGGTAAATCAACAGAAAATACACATAAAGGATAGTTTAATACTCTGCCTAATTCATAATTAACGGTTACGAACCGGTTTAGAACCTATACCCTATATCAGCTAATTACAGCTAATCGCCTTAATAGTTAATCCCTATAATATGTCTATCGATAATCATAAGATTATAAAATCATAGCTTATCTGAGGTTTGAATTTTGCTCTTTTATAAACAATAAATACCTGTAAAATATAACTTTTTATAATTAATAATTATAATTCGAAGTACCTAAGTAGTTGCAGTCAAAAAGGTAGATATTAGAGTTTTTCGCTATTTACTTTCTTAGTATACAACCTGCTGAAACAGTTTTACTTTTCAGTTTACTGTATCGCAAAATAAGCTTAATTCAACTTACAGTAAAAAATAATGAAAATATTTTTTTACTGTAACTTGAATAAGGCTTATTTTGAGTATGAGTTGATACTAAAACTTTGTAATAGATGCTAAATTAAAAAAAACCTTTTAGAATTCCATTCATAATCCGTACAACATAATATCCATACATAGATAAATTATATATTATTACAGTCCTAAATACGGTGTATGACAGACAAGTTAACTTATAAAAATACACGCCAACCGTTACTGCTGTAAATTCATGCCGCCAGCGTAGGTGGCATGAAATTTTACCGTCAGAGAGTCCGCCTGATCCTTCCAATATTATATCAAAAATATTAATAACATGTTCATTAATTTCAGGTTATATTCTCGCAGAAGAAGGCTACGATGTGTGGCTCGGTAACGCTCGCGGTAACTATTACTCCCGTAGACATCGAACTCTCCGCCCTGATTCTCTGTTCAATACTGACTTTTGGGACTTTTCATGGGACGAAATAGGAAACATTGATTTGCCTGCTATGATTGACTATGCTTTGGCGTATACTGGAAGGTCCAGGTTACACTATGTGGGATTTTCGCAAGGAACAACTGTGTTCTTCGTCATGGGTTCCTTGAGACCTGATTATGCGGATAAAGTTATTTCTATGCATGCATTGGCACCAGTTGCATATATGGCTCATAATGAAAATCTCCTACTCAAAGCTATATCGCCATTTGCGAGAGATATTGCGGTAACTATTCTTGTTTAATTATTAAAGTACTAATATTCATATTTTGATCTCACTTTTGACATCAAGTTCTTTAACATCAAGAAATTTAAGTTTCCAATCTCAAACCGGGTACGTCGTCGCAGGATTCTATCAGTCTACTAGTCTTCTAACAATCGAGGTCACGGTAATGGTAACATATAAATCAAAGCTCACCTCGTGTAAGCTGCTTGGTAGATAATTACTTTGTCTATTGTTGAAAGAAATCCGCCCCCAACGCATAGTGTGTTATTTTTAAAATAATATACAGACGGATTATTATCTGATAATAAGAACATATTATTGCATAAAATTATAATGAGAAAGTAGCAATGGTGTTGCAATGGTATAAGTCACAATTAACATCTAGCCGGGTTGGTCCCGATACCCCGTGTAGAATAAATCAATTGCCTTCCTGCAAGGCAGCTCGTAATAGTGAGAATAGATTTAATGGATCATTACAACATAGAGGTGGTAAAGTGCTGTACGGAATTTTGCTTGGTTAGAAATCATAGACATTATAGCGGTAAGAACAGGTAAGGCGGCAGTATTTTTTCCTGTCTGGAGAGTATGGTAGCCGGTACTATAGATTATTATGTATATGTAGGCTATAGCTAGCCGGTAGATGTCACATTAGCTGTACATCTATAACATCTTAGGAGTCCATAGGTTACGAGTTTTTCTTATCATCAAGAAAATGTTGTGCTAGTTCGTTATGTTATCCAAAAAAAAATGTTACCATTAGGTAGATAGGCAGTTGTCAAAATATCGAAAGATTTTAACACTTTTTATTAAACACTTGTACTGTTCCACATTAATATATTTAAACTTTCTGCCTACCGGTTTCGGTTTTAACAGTAACTGGTAATAATTGTCCTGATGATGCTGAAAAAGCGAAACTGGTAGGTTGAAAGTTTCAAAATTATTTATGTGGAACAGTACAAGTTTTCGTTTACATATTTTTTTTTTCACAAAACTTAATACTTAAAAAATATAGTCACAAAAATGCACAAAAATAAATATTGTCATGCCATATATTCTCGAAAGGATAGACAGAGGTAGATACTAGTATGCATCCATGATTAGCCGACGATATTAGGTCCCATGATATGACGGGGGTTAAGTCCGACGCCAATTGGCTCAAAAAATGCACAAAAGGTACAAAACAGTGAAGTTCTACCAAGTTCAACGATGAATAGTGTAAAATATATTGTAAGATTTTGATTAAATTTCAGTCGATAGCATTATTTATTGGCGTTGGAGAGCTGCTACCGAACAACCAGCTCATGACCTGGGCGGGTCAATCTTTGTGCCGGGACGAGGCAATCACACAGGCTATCTGCAGCAACATTCTGTTCCTCGTTGCTGGTTGGAACGTTGATCAGCACAATGCAGTAAGTCTGTCAGCTATAAATATTTAAATAATTACGTTTAATATAGAATTTGGTAGTACATGCCTTTAAAAAAGTTATATTATACTAGCTATTGCACGTTTTTCGTCTGCGTGAACCTTTTAGGAGTTACTAAAAAGTATTAGTTTAATCTGGCCTAGCAGCAACTAACTTCAGTAAGTCGAGTTTGCAATCGAAAAACTCGCTCTCGTCTCCATAAATTATTTGTAGTTATTTCAGTAATCACTAAGGGCACTGTATATCATATTCTTGTACAAATAATACCCTAGCGAGTTTATCGATTGTAAACTCACGATAGACGTACAGAGTTTAGATAATCACTTAGATGATTTTTATTCTTGCTATACAACGCGTCATACTCAAGTTTATATAGATCATTGTGTGCGGACATTGATTTGTTTATACGATATTAACATTTGTTTTATACACCCAGTCCAAGGACCCTTGGCGAAACTAAGGACTATTGCTGAGGGAGCACCGGTTATCATATCAGCCATTCCCGACATAATTATTTTGTTTTCACCCAATAAAATTGTGCTTGAGTTATAACACCTTGTTTTCTAGGGTGAATGTTTTCTTACATTAATGTAAGTCATTTTTATAATATTAGAAGGCAGACAAGCAGACGGATTCCCTAATGGTAAGAAATTCATGCCGCCTATTGACACTAACAGTGGTAATGGTGCG
>DVZN01000362.1:0-13786 GCA_018237365.1 Caria ino melicerta
AAGGTACTAGGGCCCATTATGTGATAGGTGGCAAGCCTATCGCCACTTCGGGCACATTCCAATCCCGGGCAATTATGGTTTTAAAAAAATAATTTCATATATGACTTAGCTACTGTTTTATTATTAATGTATTCTGTATAAATTATAATGGCCCCAATACGACACCAAAAATTAAGTCTCAATTGTAGATATGATTTAGGCCATCTTGCACTACATACACAATTTAAATACTTTTTAAATGTGTTTAACCCATGGCAGATATTATAAAAGTCACTCTAAGGTTTAACCATACTAAAAGTCATTTAAAAAGTATTTAAATTGTGTAGTGCAAGCAGACTATATAAGTGTTTTAGATATCTATACTAGCTTTCTTCCTTTAAACGTAGTGGGTTAACATTTAATATACTTCTCCATCAGTTACAAAACGCAACATCAAAAGAATAATATTAATACATCAATCTTACAAATTACTTTAGTGGTGTAATCAATGACACTATTCTCATTTATAAAGATTATATTTAAACATTGATTAAATATAAATACCTAATCAAAACTTTTCACTGTAAAAACTTCAGCTGGGCCGAACTTAATTAGAGACAAAAAGGGTCGCTTTTTTAATAATATCATCTATTACGGATATACAAGCTTAATGTGTTATTATAAATGGTTTATAACTAGATTTTTTATTTTGTAAGTTCTCTGATTGAAAATAGAACTTCATTCATCTTTTAAATCTTATAAACTGTTGAAATAACATCTTGTTTACAACGTCAGAATACTTATAATGTAGTTTGATTTCACAAGCCTGGTGAGCACTTAAACTGGATGTCATGTCGGTCGTCTCCAATGATAAATGGAAGCAGATATCGGTGTTCCAGCCGAGAGCATCTCCTTGATAAATTAACAAACCCAATATCAATCTCCTGAAGTTTAGTTTGAACAATCTTTTATGAATTAACTGATTGTTTGTAAACAAAAACTCAATAAATTTGGAAAACGGTTCAATCCCTGCAAATTTCTACTATATAATATAATAAAGTACTTGTTTAATTTTTTTTAGAGCTGAAAAAACGTTACAAGCTCAAAGTTAATTTGAGCTCTTCCAATACATATAAACGTAAATACTCATCGTGATAAAGCGAATACAACACTTGTACTTCTTTCACTATAAATTATTTATTAAATTAATTGCCAACTAGTTTCGTTTTATTTCGTTGTGTTTGTAAACAAATAATTTTTCTATGAAGCCCTGAGAATGTTTTTTAAAAAAACGAAACTAGTTGGCAATTAATTAAATAAAATATAATTTATAGTGAAACAAGTATAAGTGTTGTGTTCGCTTTATCACGATGATTATCATAACTATGTTTCACCAAGCGGCGACGGTAAGCGATATCAAATAAACGTAAATACGCTTTTTTGTCAATTTTTAAAGTTTGATGCATCTCGAAAGAATTGTTCGATTTTTACAAATTTTACGGCATTTGGCGCAATTTAATTATTGTTAACTGAACAACATTCTGTAAAAAATAATTTTGGAAAAACTTTTTTTTTCCTTATTTTCTCCAACGATAACTCACCAATACATCCACGAAATAAATAAAAAAGGGTTGGAACTTTAATGTGGGCGAGGTATGCACGACAAAAGAAGTATGATCAAACTTCAACAAAATCATACTTATATTATCTTAGTCACATTCGTTTTGTATTGTACGTTACCATGAACGTGTCTTAAAACTGCTACCACAATTACTAGTCAAAAGAAAAGTAAGATATAAGTATCATGTTTTATGGAAATGGTAGATTAAAACGGAGGAAAAAATTAAGTGGAAGATAAAATGGCGACACTTGTTTTAATAAAAAAAGATTACAATTTCCTTCCCAACCTCATTTATCTATTCCGTGAATACACCAACAGATTTTGATGAAATTGGTGGCAATCGACGTGTTTTAATGAGGTTAAGAGCTAATTAGTTTGTGACATCAAGTGGTCAAGCCGTTTAAAAATGTTTTAAAAAATATATTTTGAATATCTCTTAAAATCCATCCATGTGAATCAACTTATTTTGGCAATTATTTTGGCAATCTAAGTTCGAAAAACGCACGCACGTACGCCACCCTATTTTCATGTAAAATAAGAAAAATAATATATCTGAATATTTTAGTAAATACAATAATATTTTTCGTTATAAGTAATGGTTTTATAGTTGCATTGTACTTGGAAGTTAGTTTTGAGAAAATTAAACTTTCAAGATTTGATTACAGGCAGTAAACTATCAAGACTAATGAAACTAAATGTTGTGAAAAGTTTTACAGAGTATATTTAGCATATTTAATGGCTTTAAAATTTATGGTATCCGGTTCGAATACTAAAAAAGACAGCCATATGCAACTAAAGTGTAACTACAAAAATACAACTAAAAAAATACTCAATGATCTATGTAAAAGGAGGTGATGACGCCGCGCAAGGTTGGAAAAGGGAAGATCTTTTGCAGTGTTCCCAAATTATTGTCCAAGGTGGGCTTCGAATAGTGTACTTGTGGCTAGGCTTTGGGAGTGGATTGATGATGGATTGTCGGATGACACTAATGGTCAGAAATATGGTTGCGTGAAAATTGGTTTCGCGATTACGCCGCGCAAGTTTGGAAAATGTATTTATTTATTGATATTTTTATTTATTTATTATCTGAGGTTGGTGTCAAAAGTCTCCGTAACCGGAGTGTATGTATGAACAGAGTAAGCGGTCTTAATAGGCGACAGCCGTACCGTTACACCACATAGGCTAAGAAGTACCTGGATGACCAACTCTGTATGTTTTCTGTTTATTCTTACAAAAAAGGAACTTAAAAAAGAAAATATATTTGGGAGTCCTCCAGTTTTGTAGTCCTCGCTCGACTTACCAACTAGTTTACTAACCTAACCAAATTACAACTTAGTAGATATCAACGAAAATTTTGTTCCGTATTCTTATGATAATTGTAGCAGTTTTTCATTGCCTAAAAACACAGACATAACAATATTTTCCAAAAATATTTTATCATGTATATGGATCATATATATGAAGGATGGTTTGATGACAAGAAAACCAGAATCTTGTAGATGGTATTTATGGCAAATTGAGAGGAACTTTGAAAAATCGTAGCGTTGACTAGTGCGTTTATTAATATTTTACAATATGTAGTGACGGTAGTGATTTTGAAGTCGGATTTTTGCGGTTTACTGCATCAATAAAATATCATACTAGCGACCTGTCCGGCTTCGCACGGGTGCAAAACTACTGCTAAGTATACTACAGAATGTCCCTCACAGACATCACATTAGATACCTCTAAAATTATCACTGTTTCTCTATTATATTATGCGTGTATTATACACATAAACCTTTCTCTTGAACCATCATATATATTAAAAAAACCACATCAAAATTCGTTTAAAGATCTAAGCAAAAATAGGGACAGACAGACACGAAACAACTTTATTTTGTACTATATAGTAAAGTATATATAGTAAATAGATGTGTAGTAATAATAACTTGATTAGGTTTCCTAGAGCTTAAATATAGTTTTTATTCAGTGAGAAGCCATCCGTCATGTGCGAGGGTTGATCATAGCGTCTGTGACAATATGATATACGGAATTGTAATAACTTAGGTGGGCTGAGTGATGGGTCTGTCGTGATGGATGACCTGAGGCGTCGGGCTATATCAGGACGGTGACTTGGGTAATGTGTAGAAAGTAGTTTTAATGACGTATCACTAGTTCTATGACCTCCATCTTAGTCAATTGATTTGTTTGCACCCCTAGTAAAGAAAGAGCAAACTGTTTAGGAAAAATGTTTACTCACTCCTAAAAGGTAGGCAACGCAATTGCGAGGGCACTGAGTTACGTTTGTTCGTGTGCGGTAGGTAGCTCCATATATTTTGACAGTCTTGACTCTAATTTATTAGTGAAAAAAACTTGTACACGAACTACTGGTGACCTGATTGCGCATTTGCTTCCTTTTACTGTAAAAGAAAAAAATAGTGAAGTTTTCGAAAAGATCAGGGTTCAATTACTGGCAGGGATTTGTAAAATGACCGTTATTATATAATAGGAAGTCAGATAACAAGCTTACGACTCTCCTGATAGGAAGAGACACACGTTGTCTATCCTCGAAGTGTTAGACTTATGTACTATCAACAAAATTGGCGGTGTTACACTAAGCAATCAATCAATCAATATTCTTTAACAAAATTCTTTAGTTACAAATATGATTCGTTTTTTAATTGTAAAATATTAGACGAAAACATGAAATAATATGTTGTTATAGGCCACCTCGAAAATGCACTCACTCAAAAAATAATTTTGAAAATCGGTCCAGACTCCATAATTGGCGGATAAATCTGTAAACATATAAAAAATACATACCTACAGCCAAACATAGAACCTGCTTGCTTTTTTGATGTCAGTTGAAAAAGGTAAAACTTTGCTTCTACGCATCAGATGCAAGCGAATTCCGCCTATCATATATTGGCTGATAGTAAAAAGTACTGGCTACACTGCCATCCTGACAGAAACGTCACAGTACTGTCAAACTGGCATTTTGATATATGATAAATAGGTAAGGTAATCGCTTCTGTGATGGAGCGCAGTCACGAAGTCCTGGGTTCGATTCCCGGGTCTAACAACTTGTATGTAACTATGCGTTTTTTTTTCAGTTTATCTGAAAAAAACATAACTTTTCCTGGGATTAAATTTATGCCCGATATGGCACCTGACTTGCCACCTGTCACATCATGCAATGTCAATCGTAGGTGCATAAGTGTCTGCCTACCCCTTCAAGGATATGAGCGTGTCGATATTTATTAGGCAAGATATTGGACCCTACCTTGGAAATTTCTTGCATTTCACTATGGTACTAGTAATCTTGTTGATAATGACCCATATAACCAACGTAGTCCAAGCTAAACTGCCTAGCCGGAAGACAAAGTGACTACTCTATCATCTTAACAATTAGTTTTCACAATAGACAAATTAAATTTGAAATTGTAACGAAAAAAGTTCTACCCTTCATTAAATATAATTTAAATTCAACAAACACAATTTTTCTTTACCACAGCTACTAATCACAAAAGTAAACATAATTTGTACATTAAAACACAGTCGCTTCTTGTTCAATTTAATGGTTTACCCATCCACCTATTATTGTAGCGCTGGATATTGCCTAACACAAACTATTAATTATTTTGTGTATGAACCCGAACTTCGAACATCGTAGATTCAATTTATTAAACCAAAAGAGCTATCAAATAATTCAATTGAAATAAGTTCCAGGGGCGGATTAAGTAAAGGATAATGCAAAATCGATATGGAAATTTCCGGTTAATGAATAAACATTCATCCGAGACCGGGTCTGGCTAATGTCCTTCCTCTTTTGTGCAAATTGAAAGTGATCAAGAGCCTCTTACGGCACTCTTCGGGCGGATTCATGGTTATGGCACTTGTTTGTTTGAGTGCAGTTTAAACGCCGTAAGAAAGGAAAAAGTACTGCAATTTACAATTTCTTATATCTCCCAACAGAATGAAAGTAGGACGTACTCAATTCTAATCATATATAACTGTTGCCCCGGGTATAATCGCATCTTTAAATGTACGCGCAAGATTGTAATATGAGAGAGCGTAAGGTACTTTAGGTTATAGACTATTTTTAAAACGAATTTTATTTAAATTCATGCAAGGTTTCAAGATGTTTTACTCGTTTCAAACTTTTGCTTTCGTTATGGCGAATCTGAAAAAAAAACTTAGTATTTTGTATTTTATTATAATATGATATAAAAATATAATAGAATAATTATTTTTATTCTGTTAAAATGCAAAAGTGAAATAGTGATGAAGGGATTCGTGTAGGTACAGTGTATTTTTTGCCAAATCTCACTTTCAGAGCTTGGCTATGACCATGGCATGACTGACTATAACGAATTATAAGTATTATAAAACATTCAAATCCGATTTTACGAAATTGAGCGATAAATTAAACTTAACAAATGACAGTAGCTTACACCTATGCCAAAAATTACAAGAGGATTACATATTATAAAGTTGAAAAGACGACATTATCATGTACTTCATAAAGTAGCTGTTTAATATTGGTAGGTAGCAGTATTGAAATAATATTGCTGTAAGGTAATGCCCCTGTACCAACATGGGAAAAATGCAAAAGAAAATAATGTAATCCTTAAAATCTGATTATATAATATCTGTGCCCTTTTACAACGATAATTTGCATGTAATAAAGAAAATTGAATTATTCCTTCCGGTTATTTATGCAGTCGCGACGATTGTCCCTAAAACACACTTCGTTGAAACTTCACTTTTCATAAAGAAACAGTCATTTTACAAGAGACAAAAATAAAAAGTTAAAGACACTTAAATAAAAACCAGGAATAAACCTCTGTAAATAAAAACAAACCTCTGTAAATCAAACTCCAAGAGCACTTAACATTCACTTGACTTCGACGTAACTTCGTGACGAGTTCCAACGAATATTAACATTAATTTGCGTCACACAAACTCCGCTCACTGCGATATGAATGGCGGGCTTAACTCAGTAAATCGAATGAGTAAGCATATCTTTTAAGCGATTTCAAATTTAATATTTCACATGTGCGTTCAATATGTCAAGTTTGAGCTTAATGCCAATGAAATATGGTTTAGTTCGAGATTTGCGACAAATATAAACCCAATCATTTGTTTTGCCATTGTATTGCTTTTTATTAGCTTGGGTTATGTCGGCAGGAATAGTGGAGAGTTTGTGAAATTTCACTGTTTATATCACTACCGCATTTTTGTTTAGATGATTAAAATGGATGTTGATGGCTCTGCCGGTGGTATCGTAAAAGGCAATTAAGAACCCGTCCGGGAGATATACAGCAGTTCCTCCCGGAGACAACACAGTCCATAAAAAACATACACAGCGTTCACCAATCCGCCTTCCCAGAGTGGTGATTATGGGAAAAACCTGCTATAATCTGGGGGAGATCTACGTACAACAACAGCAACAGCAACAGGCTTATAATTGAAATGAATGAATGAAATTGTCAGTTTCTAGCAAATAATTAAATCAACTCAATAGAAAGAAGAACAAAAATATTTATGACAACTCAAAAATATAATATAACATAGCATTTATGAAAATTTAAAGTAGATAATTTTTAAGCCGTAAAACTGCAAAACATCCAACTTTCCATTCCCGTACATCCTTAAAAAATTTAAGCGACGTATAGACTTTCAAATGAAAAAATTGTAAATCCATCCACAAACGCCGGATTAGTCCTGCGTTTGTGGATGGATTTACAATTTTTTTATAGCGAAGCATACAAATAAAAACATACAGGAGAATTGGGAACCTTCTCCTTATGTCAGTCGGTTGAAAATGTAAAATACTGTTTAAATGAAGAATAAAAGTCTGTGGTAACATTAGTCTGCTGATGTAGAACAGCTCAGTAAAAGTTAAGGTTTGATCTCAACCAATCTCTACCTCAACATTGGTTTCAGTATTCCCCACCTGATAAATACAGCCAAGTAGCTTCAAATAGCTCTATACATTTTGACTGCATACTCTAAACCAGTGGTTATTAACCGGTGGTCCACGGACTATTGGTTACTGGTCCGCGAATCCACTGAACTCAGAGTCGTCACAATCATATTCATGCGTGGCGTAGCTGAGAAATTAACGCGAGTCATGCCAAGTCAACTAGCTGAACTGGACCGATTAAAAAAGTTGTATGAGTATTTTATTTGGCAATTTAACAACACTATATTCATCCATAATGTTACCTCTATTTTAGTTTAGTAACTACACACGTTAGTGGTCCTTAACAAGACAGAAATGGTCTCTCGTCATAGAAAGATAATATATAGAACCAATGCACTAAACGCGAACGGCTAATACAAACGCAATTAAAGTGCAACAAACCGATTTCTAATTTCTATACATCCTTATTTATTATGGAATCCTCACCTCTAAGAAGGTGTGCCCTTTCAAACAAAAAATAACTTTAATAGGTGATTTACAATTGGTAGAGAAATCGATGAACATAATAAAAAATAAAAAATACGTACAGTTGAATATAGAACCTCCTCCTTTTTTGAAGTCGGTCACTATAAAGTTCGTGCGAAAACTTCTACTCTGGTCACTGTTCCTACAGGTTGCCCTACTACTTTCAAAACTAAAGTATCACAATGGTGTCCAATGTCCATGCAAAGGTAATTAGAATTTGTTTGTAGTATATATATATTATATATATATATATATATAACATGAATATAAAATTAATTATCGCGTCTGTAGTCGAGTAGTGTATTGCCTCTGTTGTCGAGTGGTATCGGTGTCTGAGTTTGACGAGAGGAGTCCCGAGTTCGATTCCCGGGTCTAGAAACTTGTTTTAAGTATGATATTTTTTCAGTTTTTCAATTTCTGAAAAACATAACGTTGCCTAGGGTTGGATTGTGACCGATAGGCGACGGACTTGCCACCCGTCACAGCATGGGACATAATATCGTCGACTATTCGTGGGTACCTACATACTAGTATGTACCTCTGCCTACTCTTTCGAGGATATTTGGGCGTGATGATAAAATTAATTAAATCTAAGAAATACTGATCCTACGAAGAGAATACAAGAATATTGAATAATTCTTACCTTTTCTAAATACAACGTATTTGTATATCCAACCCAACACGTGACGTAAAATATATGACTGGCAATAACGACTGTTGACATTATAAATTTTAATCCATTTAAAGAACGAAGTTCGTCCTCGGCACTCAAAGATAGTTGTCTGACATTATCGGGAATAGAGAAACACTTTAAAATGTCTAAGCCTAAAAATTTACAATAATATCGTGAGAAATTTAAAATTTGTGTTTATTGGATGATTCTTAAAGTTGATTAATAACTCTTAGTCAGGAGAACTGTAAAACAACCGACTTTTTGGGCCTGTACATCCCTAAAGTTTTTATGGGACCACCTCTGAAGTGTATGTATAAGTTTCTTCTTCTGAGTTTTTAGAAACTTAGATTATGATATAATAATGATTAGCGGAGTAATCACGTGACACACACACACACACACACACACACAAAACCTACAAGCGAATTGAAAACCTCCTTTCTGATATCGGTTGAAAATGTAAGTTGAAACTTCAAAAATTAATTTTTAGGCATTAAGCCGATCAAATAATTCATTTTTTTAAATTATAAACTATGAAATAGTTATTGTCTTAACGAAAACTATGCATCCTGATTCTCGCTGAAGTTTTTATTATTATTATTAATAAATATAGTATGAAGCTTATAAAGTTTTATTTATAAAATGTACAATTTTTTTTAAATATAACAAATAAATGTCCTAAAAATGATATAAATATAATTTAATATCATCTTTAAATTATTTACCTTTGTACTTCTTGTTCTTAGTCAAATTGTAAAATATAGATATAACCAGAATGGTAAATACTGCGATGAGAGAGGCAGACCTGAAAACAATATCATGTTGATGTTAATGAGTAAAAAAATTGCTCAAGAGTGAGTCATACTGTCGTAGGCACGAATAGGTCCACAGCAGAAAATAAAAAATATTTTACCACCAACGTCAGTACAGGACAACCGAATATACAGCGCGTTATGCGCGCCGGCGCCAATGCCAAAGATACATCAAAAATATTATATATCTCCTAAACCTACGAATCGGTTTTATTCAAACCGATTTAAATTTTTTTCATAAAGAATTTTGATCAATTCCATAATCCCAGATTTTCATATTTTTTCCTTCGTTACTTCAAAAGTTAGATGGGAGAGACACACTTTTTACCCCTTGAGAAACTTATATCTAACAAAGTACTGACATAATCAACAAACTTTCTTAAAAACCTGCACCATCTAGAAAGACAAATCTAATTGCGTCATTACACGGCTATGCTCTATCAAATTTTTTTTTCATCCCTCAGTTACATGTAAAGAGTTCTACCCTTAAGAAATATTTCTCAAAATTATGCTACTCACTCTCCACTCCATTTCATTTCACCAATCCCCACCCTTCCTCATTCCACATCCCACAACGTATCCCTTTCCATCTCTTTCCTCGGACCCTTCCCACCGCGCCTCGCTTGCTCCATACCACCACTTCCCACCCCGTCCTTGCATCATTAAAAATGTACTATTTGATTTTATACCTAGCTTTTTATTTTTTTGATGTAATAATGTCAGTATTTGATGCCACCATATTCTGATCCGAAGAGTGTGTAAGCCGGAAAATTTGCACATTAGGCCTAACTCTTTGGCCACTGCGACACAACTGTAAAATATATAGTGTCTATTGGCCGCGAGTGTCTCACCTCCAACATAGTCAAGTCGTTGCCACTCTTCTTATTATTTAACAATAAAATTAGAAAAACATTGTATTTTGTGTCCACGAGTAATGACCAAAAAGAAGTAAAGCTGCCGATAACGGGTAAATGTAAATATTGTATTAAAAATCTTACATGAAAATGATAAAATTGGTCGTGAAGCCTTGGTTTGTATCGTTTTGGCACAATGTAACAGATATATTTGTTTGCGGTTCTGCAAATCCAAGGTAGCTGTTCTTTAAAAATGATTTCACAATCTTCATAACAGACTCGACTTGGCATTTGGCGGGGACGCAGACACCCCATGTTAATTTGTTAAAAGTAACTATATTAAAAGACTGAAAAAATAGTATAGGTTTATAAAATCTGTTAATGCAAGAAGATAAAATGACATAATGGAACTTGATTTATTTTGCAACAATTGCATCCCTGTTCAAAATAAACTAGCTTAGTTTAAGTGAATCATTACCCACAAGAGCTCTGGTCTGGACTAGTGTCCGGACAAGTTAGTGTTTCTGAAAAATGTTGGTGATCCCTAAACCCACTAATTCTATACTAAAACTCCTAAGTAGATATATAAAATGTTATAAAATCAAACTATAGTATATATTTTGTGATGTTTGGTATTGGTATTATATATTGTGATCTGTTTTTTCTAGCTATCTTAACTCTTGACAATCAAAATTAAAGCGCATAAACTTTATCAGTGTGATAAAGCTTTAGACTCGACATTAGCTACATAAGTTGTGGTAAACGACTAGAAGCCATATCATAAGAATTGAATTGAATTGAAGTGTGAGTTAGAGAAGTCATTGTTAGTGGCCCAGACAAGCGTGAGTGAGTTTCGTGGTAAGTGGTCTAGCCACGTGTGAGTGAGTGTCGTTGTAAGTGATACAGACAAGCGTTAGTGAGTGTCATTGTTAGTGGTCTAGACAAGTAACAAGGTTACTTTTGAGTGCAGCACTGGCGATTTCTCAAATAAAACTACAATCCGCCTGTCAAACAGCGTTCATAAACTTATCATTGATATTATCCATAGTTTTCAACCATTAGCGCCGTCTTTTCGCATACTTTATCGGTAGTTTATCTATCCAATTACGCTATGGATCAGATAATTTAAATGTTGTATAAAGAAAAATAAAGAAAAAAGAAATAGTTATCTGTCTAATAGTATCGAATTTTTTGGAAAAACTCTCGGAGACACAAACATATTAAACGCTGTTTCAGTATAATTTTAGTTTTTATCTTAATCGAATCAATAGCTATTAAAGATTTAAAATATTCAGAATTGAATATCTTAAGTTGTGTCGCAATTTCGACGAAATTAGAGTTCATCGAAGCCTTTCCTGCACATTATGTAAATGACTTTTAATAATACATTTAACTCTTTTTATCGTCGCCGCTTGGCGAAACTGCATAGTCATGATTAATAAGTCTCTTGTACACTTTCACAGTATTGTTTTATTTTATTAATATAAAGCAAAAATACAGTAACTTAAAAACATTACTTTGAATGTAATCTTGAACTATAAAATGTGTTAAAGTTAATATTTATTAAGTTAATAACGCAGTGGCCCTGAAGATGCTTTAATTAGTCAAACCTGTAGGCTTATATATTAATAAAATAATAATATGGCCTCTGTCGTCGAGTGGTGTCGATGTCCGACTTTGACGCGAGAAGTCCCGGGTTCGATTCCCGGGTCGGGCAACTTGTTCTAAGTATAAGTTTTTTCAGTTTTTCTGAAAAACATAACATTGCCTGGGAATGGATTTGTACCCGATTGGCGACGGACTTGCTACCCGTCACATCATGGGACCTAATATCGTCGGCTAATCGTGGGAGTATACTAGCATGTGCCTCTAATAATGACTTTTAATAAAACTAAGCAGATTATAAAAATATATAAGTATATTTACATGAATATAATCCTGGAGACGTAAATGTGGATCGGCAGCAATCACTTTTGTAGTTTCATTACTTAAATGTAGCTCAACCAAACAGTATTGGGTTTTAAGTTCAGGATGTGAATCTGACCACGGAGCCTCTATACATTCGTCAAAGTTTCCCAACTGAAATTTGGAACCATAAAGTACGCCTGTTGGGAACTGTATCGAGTCCCACACTGCAAAAATGAGCTTTTTCGTTTACTGAAACTTTTGACAGTTTCTCATTTTTATTAAAAGGGTTGAAATTTGCAAACTTAAGTAAATTAATTGCTCTATTATTATTAATACCGGCCTCAGGTTGGCAACACACTATTATCATCTTTGGTGTCTATAGGCGGCGTAAATTGATCCACTTTAATCCACCTTCCTACGACACATCAGCTAAATTTTATCGTAGTAAGAAGGGGTTTAAGAATATATTAGTGCTTTTGAAATTCTTAGCATATTTTTTCCTTTTATTTGTAGCCACTTGACAATCAAAAGTTTATCCTTATAACTACAAGAAAAAAAAGATTAAACAAGTCCTGGAGTTATGGCAGGAACGAGAGAAATAGAGATGTTCGTTTTTAGAATATATTTTAGTAGACATAATATATTTCATTTGCCATATATAAATTTTGTTCGTTAAATCTAATACAAGTAAGAGCTGGTGGTGGAAGTGGTAACTAAAGTTTGTATCGGTGGCTATAAATTGTACAAAAAATTATACAATAAATTGAGGCGGTTCACCCATAAACAAATATGTAAAACACAAACGTGGTTTACTGATCTGTCACCGCACAGCCCAAACTACACGTATGATTGGGCTGAAATTTGGCATCCGTTATGAAAGAAAAATCCTTTTAAAATCGCGGAAAACGGCTATTATTAGATAATAATGTTAAATAATTAATTTACATTTTCAGACCTATCAAATATACAAAAATATTTTTTTTATAAATCAGTCAAGCTATATGGAAGTTTTTCTTACAAACGCTGCTATTCTAAAATGTTATGCATTAGAGATTAACGAAAGCATAGTAGTCGCTCACCTCTAGAAGCCCAGAGTGTTTGGTTTAGAAGATTGTGTAAAATATTCCGCGTCGCTGACAAACAATGTTTCTCGTGATCGCCCCATTCTTGTAGCATTAAATCTTCAATTAGATTATCTATTTGAATTTTAAATAAATTTGAAGATTGTCCATTCGCATTTGAACCTGAAAAGTTTATTCTGTTCATAAACATTTGTAATCAATGAATTACTTTAAAACGGTTGACTCTCCGGACTATATCTGCAATATTCTGCTAATTAAAAAAACCGAATTCACAATAGTTGCCAGCCAGAGCGGCTTCGCAACGATACCGGACGTTTGTAGGCGAGCAGAGTGCTCAACCCGAGACTGCATTATTTAAGGGTGGGACTCCTATAACTCCCACACTAAGGGTTGTCTCCTGCGAGACCGGACCTCGGCTTGG
>DVZN01000363.1:0-13782 GCA_018237365.1 Caria ino melicerta
CAATTGAGCTGTAAAAGCCGAGCCGGCAATCAGCTACAAGTCATTTCGAAAAAAAAAACTGTATTTTTTACATACATTGGATTAAGGATCAAGAGATATATTTTATTGTTATTATTTAACATTTAGGTTATATATAAACCGATACATATGTGAACTAATACTCAGATACAAACAGTTTTAATCATTGGTGCATGTTTTTGTACTATTTAATAGATATCACTCTCCAAACACACCTTTTGATACTGAACTGTGCCACATCGATGTTTACGCGTAAACCTTCGTTCGCACGAGTTTTTTTAACGCGCGTTAAAATAGAACCAATCTATTTCTACAAACATGTTCACACGTTAGCGCTTTTTAACGCGACGCACCGTTGCGTTTTAAACGTTGGGGCTGGGTGTATTGGCAACGCCCAGCGCTTTTTTGACGCGCGTTAAGAAAGCGTTCGCTATCTACACGATCGGGTCCAACCACCAACAAACGTCACCTTGGTTGGACTTACGACCAAGTAGTAGGAAGGTTTGTTGGTGAACCAAATCTTTACACCAACCAATTTCCACACGGTTGATTTTTGTTCCAACTCAACCAAAGTGACCTCTGTTGGTGGTTGGACTCAATTGTGTAGAATAGCTATTAGTTACGAAAGGCGCTTATAATGTTTAGAACATATATATCTAAAATATTCTAGCGCTACATGTTTAAACAGTTTGATTAGACAATTAAAATATTTCAGCGCCACAGCAAATAGTTGTCACAAATGTTATTAAGTATTTTGTTTGGAAGGGTTTCTCTTACTATGTAGTACTTAAAAATTAACAGTTTTAATAGTATTATTTTTAAATTTTAAATTTCTACGAATGTATGTTATTATGTCATTATTTTAACTTCACAAACAAGGTCGTCACAAACAATTTAAAAGATACCTACTAAGTCTAAATATTAATTTCACTTTTGACATTTGTTGAATTCACATATTCAATAGACTTCTGAAGGAAAAATATTTTTTTTTGTTCAAATATATTTTTGATTCTGGTTGGGTTATTCGTAGACGTGCAATAAAAAAAAAAACTTCTATTTTTATTTGCTGTCAAAAGTAAAATAAACTGGATAGTGACTTCATGTATTATAGTTTTATATAGGATATCTAGTGACTCCTGATAATGTCATATATGTAAGTTTTATTATAAGTAATGAAAATCATCGTCTGTGATTATTTTAAGGTCTACGGCTGATCATGACATTTTGTTGTTTGATTTTTAATAAATGTTTACGTGGCATTTGATTGTTTTTTTGTACCCTAAATTAGTTCAAATTAAAAATTTAGAAATTTAGTTCTTTCCGTAACCGATAGGGGCGCTGCACATATTATCGTTACGGAATTTACGGAGACTAGCGAGTTTCTTATGATTCATGATTGTAAAATAATGGTAGACACACTACGTAATAATGTGTTCTCACTATATGTAATTTTTTAAGTTCATTACTTTGTGTTTTTAGTAAATTTGGTCGACGTAGTGATAGTTTTTTATGGCCTACCGATCGTTTTAATTATAAATAATTATTTTTACGTTTACAATAAAACTACATAAAATATACTTTACACTCTTCTTACAAATATGCTCCACAACTGCCATTATTTACCTACATATTTTACGGTATCAACGTTCCACTAATGTTATTCATCATAGCACGTGCCTTTATACAATTCTTTATTTTATATTTTCAATACAATTCTTATTAGAACATAGCAGAACATACAAGTACAGATATTTAATTTTTTTGTATTATTTTGAAATGTAACTACGATTATCGCCTTAGTGGTCGAGTGGTGTCGGTGTGCGATTGTGACGCGAAAGGCCATGGGTTCAATTCCCGGGTCGGCAACTTGTTCTATATGAGTTTTTTTAGTTTTTCTGAAAATAAAATAACGTTGCCTAGGATTGGATTTGTGCCCGATTGGCGACGGACTTGCCACCCGTCACATCATGGAACCTAATTTCGTCGGCTTATCGTTTTAAAGGGGACAATCTCCTTTTTATGTATATTTCTACTAATATCCACAGTGAACAGTTAAGCTCCATCTTTTTTAATTTTAAAATCATTGTAGCAGATTTTAAAAAAATCAATGGATGTCCCGTTTTTTAAACTGAAAGAAAATGGCCATGTCTGTTATTACCTCAAACTTATAAATCAGAGATTTATCTACGTTTTTGTGTGAACGCTTAATGTTGGTGATGGTGATGTAGATTAATGATGTTAATAGGTGTTTGAGTGTGTTAACCGATAACATTCGCAAGGCTGCCAGTCTACTTATAAGGCAGTACGAGTAGTTGGATCGTCTATCGTGGGCTTAAGAACACCTAACTGCGTAGTCATCAGGGTACGTATTTTATAATATACCATACGTAAAAGTTACGTTACATACTTAGAATATAGAAAATAGCAGAAACCGTCATAGCGCTACAGCTGAAGACATTAATATTTTGTCGAAATGATAAATTTGCAAACCGAACGTACGCAACGGCACTTATTGTGACATAACTGGTTGTCAGTTACTGAAACAGCAATCAACGTAAATCTACGATTAATTGTTTGTTAATTGTTAGAGATAAATAATTAAATTTAAAATTGTAACAAAAACATTATTAACATTTAAATATTATTTTGATCAAAATTTTAATTTCGGTTTGACTTTCCGGTTTATGTTTAACAACAATTACCAAAAATTAGATTAAAAAAAATACTGGCCGTAAACTATTGCAGTGACAATTTCAATTTTAAATCGACATGGGAATGTGTGACATTTCATCTAAATGCTCTTTCTGATCTGTTCTTATATTCGTCGGTCGGCTTGCACCACACTGATTATTTTTTATAATACTTGTTGTATCGTTAAGTACATTTAAAATGTGGTGCAAGTCGATTTTTAGTTAAATATTAGATGTTACGCTCCGCTTAGTCCGGACTCTGTTGAAGAATAGATCAACTGCCATACTAGCTACCAGTTAGGCAGATTCTGAAAGGCAAGTTTTCCAGCGCCTTCAGTCACCGTAGTTAACCACCGATACCCCGCCCCTCAGTAGTCAGAACGCAGCACTAAGCTGAGGTCCGGTCTCGCAGGAGACTTAAACTTAAATAATGCAGCCTCGGGTTGAGCACTCTGCTCGCCTACAAACGTCCGGTGTCGTTGCGAAGACGTTCTTGCTTGGCTGGCAACTATTGTCATGAAAAAAATGTCACCATAGATGTGATTTGTATGTATACCTCATGTGCGAGTCTATCGATTGCACTACCCTCCAGACAGGATGATGGCAGGAAGAAATAAGGTGGTGGTACATGTTGTAGCTATTTGGCACAATTCTTTACTCTGTAAATCTACAAGACAGTTCAAAGAAGAAAGGTAAGGCTTGGTCATTGAAAATTGTTGAAAAGTATTCTTTGCCTTCCTTTGTAAGAGAAATTTGAGTAGTTAGGTAAATATCAAATATCATCGATATATCCCCGAAGCGGTAGACAGAGGTGCATACTAATGCACCCACGATTATCCGACGATATTAGGTCCCATGCTGTGACAGGTGGCACGTCCGTCGCCATATCGGGCACAAATCTCAGGCAATGTTATGTTTTGCATAAAAGCTGATAAAACTCATACAAGTTGCCCGAGCCGGTAATTGAACCCGGGACCTCGTGTGCCATTAAGTACTTATTTTCGTGCACTTTCACCGAAGTGTATACAAATTTTCGCTGCCCTGCCCTACGGAGCGGGATGCGGCGCCGCCTAATGTGTAAGTCGAGTGGCTTGCTATCAATATGTCATCATTAAATTGTCAGTATGTTGGTAAGGCAGTGGATACCACACTAGCAAATTATTTGCGCGTGATAAATGTGTTTATAAAATTATTATTATTCGCGTCTGTCTCTTCCTGATGCGATTTTTTTCAATAGATAATGTGATTTAAGAGGTATGTTTATATTTATAATACATGCATAAAATAATAGGGAAACACTGATAATTTTAAAAGTTTAGAGCATAATGTCTGTGAGAAACATTTTGTATATTTAGTATTAGTTCTGTACTCGTGTGAAGCCGGGGCGGGTCGCTAATAATACTGAAATATATTTAATAAACACCCAGACACAGACATACGTGCGTCTATGTACATCACACAAACGCCCCGACAGGAAACGAACCCGAGCCGCGTTATTCTTCGACATGGTAAGGCAATTACCCTCACCATTCCACCAACAGACGGACAAAAGCAATACGTCAATAATAATGATTTAATAAACAGGTTTAATTACTGATTACCTGCGTTAGGCATTAGTTCAAAGTTAAAAGCTAAATTTGATTGCTGATATGATACTATTTTTTTTTAATTTGCAGAACTTACGAAGAAGATGAAGGTTTTCTCATATGTGAGAAAGAAGTGGACAAGTGATGGAGGTGTCGACTTTGTTATTAAATATATTGTTGTTTGTTTATTGGTTTATTTTTCTTCTTCGTCCTTATCCCGTTTCTATATCAGAGGATAGGTCGGCTACCTAATCTAGGCGATTTGAAAAGGGCACAGGGCTGTCTATCTCTGACCTCTGTTACCCAGAAGGGAAACCAAGCCCAATCCTAGGTTAGATTGAATTGGAATACACGAATCCAGGTTTCTTCACGATGTTTTCCTTCATCATAAGAGCACTCAGAAAATGCACTTAAGCTAGAAAAACTCTTTAGTACATGGCGGAGTTCGAACCCGGGCTACAGTAATGTAAGTCCGAAGCGTAAACAATTAGAGAATTTAGGACCCAGGCTCTATTAAAAATAAGAATTTGATATAAACCGATTTCCCAAAAGAGATTCGCAATTTGGTTGTACTTTGTCTAATTTGGTTGTCTTTTACTTCAGAACTCAACCATTTCCCATTTGGTCCCTTTTCTATGGGACCATTTGGTCCCAAAGAAATTGGACATTGAAGTTGGTTGTGTTGTTTATAACAAGACTTACGTCACTTCTCAATAATATAGATATTTAAATGGGCTCAGAATATTCTGAGTAATTAAAGGAGAAATTCCAGAATTATATAGAGTCTCGGCTATTCTATGTAAACTATACCTACTATAAATAGATAAAAACATATTAATACAAGCATTCCAAGTATTCATTTTCTTAAAAGTGCCTCAATGTTTTGGCTCAAAACAAAAAATTCGTAATAACATAAAATTGAAACAAAATGGCGGTACATCGTCAGCTGGTCGCTTGACTGCAAATTTATTAAATAATAAAAAATAAGTGAAAGTTTATTCGGGTCGAATATTATACGTTGATCGGTTTTAAGTAATATAAATAACAATGATATGGTACTACTAACAGTTTCGTAACAAAAAAGTAAAAAAAAAAGGTTGCCATGAATTATTTTTGAGCCACGAAAGTATACCTACTCCAAATAATATTATGTTTATTTTTCTGGATTCTACAAATTTTTACGCATTTCTTGAGAGAGTGAACATAGACCTGGCTGAAAATAGAAATATCCTTTAAGTTTGATTACAGATTTTTTTTCATTAGGCGAGAGTTGTGCAAAAAAAGAACTATATAAAAGTGTGCATAATATTTAATATTATGCAGTCATCTGTTGGACGTAGGCTTTTTCAGAGTACGATATCCAGTAATTACCAGCTGCTCTCTGTATTCTATCTGCTCAGTCGCAATGAAACTTAAATAGGGTGTGTTTTAAAAGGTAAAATTAAACAACATATAATTTGGGAACGGAATCGTTTATTTAATTCATCTGCATTAGACCATTAAAATTATACCATATTCTACACATTTTGTACTGTTCAAAGTACCTACCTATCATATCCTCTATGTCTTAGGTCCGAATGTACTAAATGCAACCAATCGAGTTATATACGTTTTGTTTCACTTGTGCTTCATAATTTTAGTGGTAGTTACAGATCACAGTACTCTCTGGAACCTACATTTATGTACGAATACAATGTTTAATACAATTAGGTACACTTTTAAATAATATTATACCAATTTATATAGGTACATATTTGTTAGGAATGAATTGTTCATGAGAATTTGAATACCTACAAAATTAAATTACAGATTTAAAAAAGAACAGGAATTATACAAAGATTTAAATTTAGAACAGAAAACACCAATACCGTTAAATTTAAATTATAAGGCTCTCTACACATAATCAACTTTCTACGGCGATGATGTCTATAAATATTTCTTAAATTAGCTTATTAGATGAAAATGTCAAACAGCACATTGTAAAAAATATTTATTTTTTTAGTTTAAAATTAAATGCAGAAAATTGAATATTTGCAGTTGAGCTCCATTAAAAATATTGGGTTACAAATTTTTGAGTAACGGACTTTAAAAAAAATGAAAGGAGCTTTCGTTTAAAGTATTCTTATGCGGCTAGGGTTATACAGAAAACTGATTATAAGTCACTCTATCTAAGGACATAAGTTCATATTTTAGATATCAATCAAGTATTTCTCATCTTTTATAATAGGTATAAATCTCCCTTTATTGTCTTCAATATTTGCGTCAAAATTAAAATAAAATTGAACAGGTAAATTAGTGTAGCAGCGTAACAAGTGGTGGCAAAATTATGTATTTGTGTAAGTCGCTTTGGTTTCGCCATTAATATCTACAAAAAGCCAAAAATACCTACAAACTTCACAAAGGTTTTTAACCATATTAATGAAAAATAGATTTCGTATAGTAAGAACTGGCGTAGATATTGAATACCTTTTATTTTCAACATTTATAAATGTAGATATGCGAAAAAAAAATACATTGGATTTTAGGGTATAATAAGAACAAACAGATGGATTTGTCAATATAGACATCGCAGATGTTATCGATGCGTTGGTATCTTACCTAGTAGCATTAAGTTCGCCTTTTGTACACACTGATCTTGTAAAATAAAGAATTATTTTAATTATTATCTTGTGGATGGACAGTCAGGCCTCATACGCAAGTCTGTCGCCTGCACTACTCTGCAGATCGGATTATATCAGTGTTTGACACTATCGTCATTGGGTCAGGAATAGACCAGATGGAAGATTTGCATAGCGCCTTTTATTTTTGAACATAACCGTTCACTGAGTTCTCCAACACGCCTAGCCAGCGTGGTGACTAGGGATAAAATCCCTATACACTAGAGGATGTCCACGTCTAGCAACAGGCTGCAACAGGCCGATGAATGAATGACTAATGACCGTTATTTCGTCAGCGTCGGTTCTAAAGATAATGAGTTATATTTTGTATGGAACCTTATTTTTTTTTTATTAAAAGTAGCCAAGTTACTCCTTGTATGTAACTTATTCTAATATCAGTGAAAGTTTCGTTAAAATTGTCCATGCGTTTTGTCAGAGAGGCAAAAATATTTAAAAAACCATATTACTTTTTTCATATTACAAAAGACTTCAATTTATTTAATTGTATAAATAACATTTTTGGTATAAATGGCAAAGCTATCCAATATCTACGCCTTGATATATTAAACTTACGAAATAATACAATAATGATATGTACCTAAGTATACACAAATTATTGACGAATCGCAAATAATACAACTCAATAAATTAGCTATAAATGACATCATAACATATTATATACATAATATTTTAGTACCCTTGGATTTAATGATTTTAATGTTATTCGATTGTTATATGACTATTTTCTATAATTAACATTTTATTTCTAGCTCGATAATCATCGTCGATATTTACAGTTCTTAATAATAAGTTACTTAAGTAATGGTCTGGTGATGATTTTTGATTGTCAGCGCTACTCCCAGACCCAAGGCTTGAGAAAGGCAGATTTTCCTTACAATTTCTTGTGCGGACAAACTTGAGTCTAGTCAGAATTTCCTTTCCTTAATAATTCTAAATTCAAACGTGGTACCGATTGTTTTTTTTTTCTTTTTGACATCAGGTAGATAGGTGTTTACAGTGCCAGTGATTTATGTTTTTTCGTTTCTTTTTAATCTGCTTTTGCCATATTATATGCTAGTCAAATGAAGTTCTCCTTATTTACCAGCATATAATATAGCAGCTTAGTTGTAAATCAAATAAATCTACCAATCTGTTCAACTACACTAGACATTTTGAGAAATGCTTAAATTGGCTACTGAGCGCAAAAGTTTTACTTTAAATTCTGATCGATCAATTTGACCTTTATTAATAAATAATCTAAGCATAAAAATTTAAAACTTAAGAATAACATTCTGAAAATGCTTAAAATTTACAATATCTTCTTTTATATTATTTTTAAACATCATTATAATTACGTCAGCCCTTTCCTGTTTACTAATGGATTTAAGCCTCCGACTTTGGTTGCCTATTGCAAAAACTAAGTCTTCGGTCTATCTACGACAGATACTGTATGTAGTCATAATTAAATAACTTTCCTGGCCCAGTATTCCTCAGTTTTGTATTTAACAAATAAAAAAAAACGTTATGTCAGAATTACACAATATGTGCCTACCTTTACTTTTTCACATTTAAATTCAAACTTGACATTTTCCACAATTAATATTCTTTCTTACATAAACTTATTATAACTCTAATCAAAATACTTCTTCCTTTTAGATTTTTAGTCTGCCTTTCTCATCCTCTGTTCAAAACATCTCACTCTAAATCCAACGATAACATGTCGTTCGATTAGAAAGGAATCCATTTAAATGTATACGAAAATAATTGGGACTTACAGTATATACAAAAATATCACATTACTTCGAGGCCGCAGCTTTCATTACTTAGTCATTACTTGTTTCTTCTTACCTAAATCGTCAGTTGGCTCGAAGCGTAAGCTAGACGCTGCAGGAAGTAATCTGTGCTTGGTATAAACAGGCGCGGTCGTAAAAAATATGGGTGTCACAGAGGTCATAACCCCCCAATTACAACTGTCCGCGGAATACTCACTTATTCGTGCAATTCCTTTGCGTTTGTAAAAGTTTCACACATCTTTAAAGTTTTAAGCTAAGACCGCGCCTGGGTTTGAAGCAATTCTTGCGTTTTATTTCACAATTTCTTTAGTGGCATGGCATATGCGTGTATCAAAAGTTGCAGAAAATTATACAATTGCCTTTAAAAATTCACCATTAACATGTCTTAACAGATGGTTTTTACTATAATCACTTAATATAAGGGCGGACGCTGACAAGCTGCAGCCTTGCGGACGTCAGGCAGCCGCTATAAACAAAACTTGGCGTACGCCACAGACGTATTCACCAAGATGAATCACGATTTATGCGCTCCCAAAGTTGATCATGATCTTCGTAATGTGAGACGGAGCTCAAATATGATATCGGCAAAAGATCACATAATTTGTCGAAATCTGACTCTCACACGAAAGATGAAGATCAACAATGACTTGTATTAGCTGCATCAAAGCATATCGCATACTTGGAACTTACGTTGAAAGTGCAGCGGCATTCTCAGATTTAACACATACCTTATAATCTCTAAAATATTATTGCTTGAATAATTCAATTTAAAATTTCTAACAAGATAATTGAAAATTATATACCTACATTGTTTGCGTATGGTGATCAACTTAGGAATACGTCCGTAATTGCAGAAGTGTTCATTTCATACTGACAAATACCTTAACACAACTATTCCAACCTAACAATCATGGTTATCTTATTATAGTGTGATTTCAATTATATTATTAGAATGTTATTGTATGATTTATATAAATTAATTGAAATTTTACACTTAGAAATAAAGCTGTATAACCATCTTTCACTTTTTCAATGATATTTGAGTATAGTATGACAAACATTTATCTTAACTGTAGTAATAGCAACATATACTTACTATCAATGCATACAGTTAAGGACTGAATTTTAAGATGTGAATAAAAGTGCAAAATTGTCAATATGAAACGCACGTAACATCAATAAAGCGAACGGAACCAACGTACCTATCACAAACCACGTAGAAAAATACACTATAGACAGTCTTTGGCGTCGGGCGATGATCCGGAGAGGTCGTCGAGGAAGTCGAAAGCTGCGACGGCGGCGCGCTCAGGCTCGGAGTACCTCACGAAGAAGCCGTCGCGGCCGAGGATGGAGGGGCGCCGCCAGCGCGGCCGCGGGCCGGCGCGCGCGCGCTGCACCGCCGCTGCGACACACGCCCGTTAGCGCCTGCCCTAGCCTACAGCCCGCCACGTCACACACGTGCCCGTGCCTCCCACCCACTCGCGCGTACCACACCGCTCGCTACCCAACACCTGTGCAGACTCTATATAAACCGATTGGTATAGGACCTCTTTTAAGTATTACGTATTTTATCGATAATATAATAATTGACCGGAATTTTTTTTGTTACATGGCTCATCAGTTTTTTTGAGATGCGTACGCGTGCTAGGCTGTTTTCGATTTAAAGAAAAAAAATATAAGTACACAATTTTTATAATATGTCTATTGTTAGCCTATCGTCAGCGTTTATAGTTCAGATTTTACTTTACACTAAGGAAATTCCATCAATGATTATAATGCACACTAAGTAGAGTTCGCAAACTGTCCCTAGCAATTTTAAATAGAATCTGCACAGCCAATATGACGTCTTTTAATAACCTTGATATAAGAACTAATTGTGTATGTATACGAGTTTACTTTATAATTGCTAATCTCTACTTAATACTTACGTCAAGTTTATTTATAAGACGGATTTTGTAGTCTTAATGCGTAGGCTATTATACTGACCAAGTTGTACATAGGTTATCTAAACACCAGTAGTTACAAAATAAACCTCATTATGATAAGCTTTTACTGAGGATACATCACTACATAGTATCAAACAAAGTCGCTTTCTCTGTCCCTCTGTCCCTCTGTATGCTTTGATCTTTAAAACTACGCAACGGATTTTGATGCGGTTTTTTTAACAGATAAAGTTATTCAAGAAGAAGGTTTATATGTATAATTCAAGTATGAAACAATAGAGAAACACTGATAATTTTAGAGGATTCTAATGTGATGTCTGTGAGTGATATTCTGTAGTATATTTATGTCAGTTTGGCACCCGTGCGAATCCGGGGCGGGTCGCTAGTAAGTAATACTAAACTTATTGTTAAGACCGCTAGCCGCGTAGGTCCCGGGTTCAATTCCCAGTTCGGGCAACTTTTCTTAAAATGTTTTTCAGATTATTCTGAGTAAGCATGACTTCGCCCGGGATTGGAATGTGCCCGAAGTGGCGATGAGCTTGCCACCTATCACATCATGGGCCCTAGTACATTGGCTAATCGTGGGTGTTCTAGTATATCTACTGGACATATGAGTCGTGGAGATACTAGCACACCTCTGCCTACTCCTTCGGGAATAATAGGCGTGAAGGTACTTTTTTATTTGTTTCCGAATATATGATTACGGTACTTAATTTATTTGCTATGTAAGTTTGATGGGCTTGAATTGTAATTATTTCTTGTTTTAACTTAAAACTAAAACAAGGCTATATTAATATATATTTGCGTGAAGTTACTTATTATAGCCCTTTTAGACTAAGATATCATAGTTTTATTTGTTTTAAGATTTTTTATGTTATTTTAATATTATATTTATTAAAATTGAATACTCAGTGTTTTTTTTTGTAAATTTAATGCACAGTAATTGTAATTTGTCTTTTGAAACAGTTCCAAGAGGAGCCGTAATGAGAGTAGTGTTGTGCGATGGCCGCGAGGTGTAGCGGCGTGTGGTGCGGGGTGTATGGCGGCGCGCGGTGGGCGTGCTCGCGGGGCGGGCGCGGCGAGCACGTGGCGCGCGCTCACGTGGTCACCAACGCTGGCCGCTCGCCGTGCCGCGAGTATGAATAATTGTGTATGAAGTGAATGAATCGATGCGGCGGAGGCGCGAGAGCGGCGGCGGGGCACGGGCGGCGGTCTGCGTGGCGGGGTGCGCCGTGCGGCAGTCTCGTGCCGGTAGTCGGTAGTGAAACGAGCGACTCCGGGAGCGTCCCCGCCGCGTCGTCGCTCGCTCGTAGTCTTAGTGCGTCCGGCCCATAGCCCATGGAAACCCAGAATCAGGATGTGGCCCACAGCTCCGCTGAGGTGCCCAACGACCCGGGGTACGTCTCAGACATTTACCGGTAAACTTTCCCTTCCTGGATCGACGTATAACTGTTGTGTTTCTTGCAGGAAGATGTTCGTCGGGGGCCTCAGCTGGCAGACTAGTCCAGGTACGCAAGTCTCCGGTCTGTCGAGGACGTCGACGGAAGTGCATCTATGTGCTCGCCGGTGACGATTTGATATTAAACATTGAGCAGCCTACTTAATGAACGGATTCATCGCAGCGGTTTTAATTCAGTGATTAAATCATATTCGTTACAAACGCCGGTAAAAGTTTTGGTAATCAGCTGATTTGCTGTATTGCGAACTTTTTGGACACAGTGGAAGGTATTGGGTGCGCGCGATGTCTTGGTTTAAAATAAGTGTTGTAAATGTTAAAGACTTCGGGAAAATGCATTTAAACGTGCTGTAATTCAGTTAAGATGTCAAGGTATATCGGCAGTCAGGTGTGCGGTGGCGGCCATGCCGACTGCGCGCGCAGGTTCTATCGCCGCTCTCTGTTGGTTCCACCTCTTTAAACGTACTCAAGTTTCATCCCTATTATTAGGAGTTTACAGCAGTATTTTGCAGAATCTGTGCCCTGTTTTTATTCTAAAGAGTTATCACAACATAACCTCAATCTTAATAATATGTACAAAGTAGAGCACTGCACCGGTCCCTTTACAGTAAACGTCTATTATTATAACTCTATACAAACTAATTGGCGATAAGTTTCATTACTTTGTAATTATTTAAGACAATTATTCCGAATACACAACAAAATTTTCTCATTGTTTTATTCCAATCCCTTCGCAAAATTAAAAACTTTCATTTAAATTTAGAGATTGTTCTATTTACAAAATTTCAAAATTTCCGTGATAACTGTTGAAAATTAAATTTTGTTCCATATTAAATGTCGCTTGTTTAAGGCATTTAGAGTAAATTATTGTTAATTACACGTTGACTCTGTTACCATTATAACCGCACAAATATTGTGCGTATGTTGTAAAAGGTCCGGTGCGCGCGCGCGTTTGATGTGCCACTCGAGGTATTGGGTCGATCGCCCACGCTGCACTTTGATCCCTTATCTATGCCAACTTTATTTTTCTCTGGAGATATCTAGGGCGATACAAATCGATATCGATATAATCGATGAATCGGTAACAGATTTGAACTAAAACCTTTTTAGCGACCTCCCTATTAGAAATTTTTCATGTCAACCATGACGAAATGTGCGGTCGAGTAATTTTTTTATTTATTTATTAGTAATCTAATACAACCATATTAAATAATAATACAATTTACAACATAAACTGGAGTTTTACCGGATAAACTTAAATAACACCTTAATATATCTACTAAAATTCAGCCAAATAAACCAATCCGAATTGCAATTTTAGAAATTAGTTTGATATGAAACTTAAAAAAACCTTTTTTTATACTCATTCAATAATTATTCAATTATTAAAAAAAGTCAATTATTTTAAACAGTTATAAATATTCAACAATACTGCTACAACAGAAATATTAACAACAAATCTTATTTAAAATCATCTTTATTAACTCTTATTTTTCTACAGGTATTTCATACAATATAAATAAATAAAAATATCGTCACGCCCATATGTCCTCGAAAGGGTAGGCAGAGGTACATACTAGTATGCATTCACGATTAGCCGACGATATTAGGTCCCATACTATGACGGGTGGCAAGTCCG
>DVZN01000364.1:0-13753 GCA_018237365.1 Caria ino melicerta
CTTACTCAGAATAATCTGAAAAACATTTTATGAAAAGTTGCCCGACCTGGGAATTGAACCCGGGACCTAAGCGGCTAACGATCTTAACAGGCGAAAGCCGTACCGTTACACCACATAGGCCCTTCCATTGTTTCAATAAACAAATGTATTTTATTGCTTTAATCGAAGTGACTCCATAAAGGAAGAAAGGTACCTTTTATCCAATTGCGAAAAATTTGTCGGTGTATCGGGGCTCGCCAGGGAAATTTTCTAGAAAGTACCTAACCGACTTCTGCAAAAGGAAGATAATTTGCAAGCGCGAGCATACCTGCTGGCAGTTTCTAGTTAAGAAAATAAAAGTCAAAGAAGTCAACATTCAACTTTTTTATTAACAAATTATTGATATTAAAATATAAAGAACCGTCAGCAACAAACATTTAATAAATTATCAATATAAATTAATATTGCGGCTGCAAATATAAATGTAAGCGTTTACGGTAGGTATTAGTAGGTATTTATATAATAGTATGTATGTATATATGTACACAATGAGAAATATGTACTTGTAAATGTATATTATAAAATCGATGAATAAAACATTATCATTAGAAACACCATTATTATTTATATTATGTCAGTATAAAAATTATCTACACATTTCTATTGATTATTATCGGTAATAAAACTAATTAGTAGGTACATATTAAAATAAAAAAAGTGATACTATTTGGATATTTGCTTCGATGGTCATTCTACTTTAATTAAATGCAATGGTCTGATTAGAACATTTTTCGATCAATTGATTAATGTATTATTTTGAACAAATATATATTTTTTCTAAACAATATAATATAGGCACCCACTATATAGATAAAATTTTACTCCTTATTAGGCGTAAAACGTAAAGACGACAATATATCATCACGAATAGGTTACACCTTCTTATTACATTTTATTGCTAAGTTCTATATGTTTGGGGCAAGATTTACACTATATTGTATTTAATTGTACTTACCTGCTTAAATACTAGATCATCACAACATTTAAAATAAATCAAGGAAACGACTTGAGTATTTGTAATATTATACAATCAATCAATACAAATATATAAAATTTAAGTGACCTTAAATACCGTGTATGGCGACCGAAATGGCTAGTAGAAACACACGCCAAATTTCTTGGTGGATCACAGAAAATTCACGAAAAATATGTAAGATTCCACAACAATAAAAAATCTGACATTTCACATGCGCAAAAGCGATGGATTGCACGCGTATCGCAATGTTGGCCTTTCAAAAAGTAGCGATTACAACGTGAGAGCGAGAGAGAGACAATAAATTATCAGGGGTGTCTGCTTGTGAGCTTGTGAAATTGTAACAAAATATCATTTTCTTTTAAATTTTAGTCGGTCTGTCTGTGTTTGTTTCGGGTAATCTCCGAAACCGTTCGGCCGGTTTGACGGTATTTTCACTGGTAGATAGCCGAAGTTACGGGGAGTAATCTGGTTACTTTGAAGTTAGAGAAATAATTACGTTTCTTTGCAAAAAAAAGTTCATGAAATTCCTTAAGATCCATGAGGGTGTCAGTTTTAAATCGAGATGTTTTGATCGCTTCACCTGGCTTAGTACCAGTATAGCAGCTTAAAAGTTAAAACTATTAGTGATAGTATTAACGATAACAAATGCCTGCGAAGTTTGTATAGGTCTCTGGGAAGATCTGTTAAATATTTATCTCCAAATTCTAATTACATTTTTCTTAAATAAAAGCAGCCAACGTTGACTCCTAGTAACTTCAATTTTATATATAATGAATTAATTAATTAAAATCGCAATAGTAAAGTCATTAATTTATATTTTGTGAGAGTTCACTAAACATTAATTCATATGGTTATATTATAATAAATAAACACTTGCAATGTATCACAAATTCAATATTAGCCAACCGGTTTCGCTTTTACAGCATTGTCAGGGCTATTTTATTATTATATAACCATATATAATGAAGTTTCACCAAGTGCCAAGGATGGAAAGTATACAATATATAAACATTATTTCAATTACTCCAGCCGTAACCCATAGTTATCGTTAAGAGATATTACTAAACCAATATAAACTGTAAACTTAACTAACAGTATAAAATGTATCTTACTTTGCTAAACCTATTTAGTATTTACATAATTGTTTGGTCACTATAGTCTAAGATCCATAATTATATGGGGCTATTCTGCTGGCACAAACTAGGCTAAATGCAAATGGAGACTGCCTGTTGACAGCAGTTATAACTAAGATGTAACTTCTTGTTTTGAAATTGTTAAGACTGAAAATGCGCAAAATAAAAAAAATCTTCACGCCCATATGTAGTATGCACCAACGATTAGCCGACGACATTAGGTTCCATGATGTGACGGGTGGCAAATTCGCCGCCAATCGGGCACAAATCCAATCCCAGGCAACGTTATGTGTTTTTCAGAAAAACCCATTAATACAACAAGTGGCCCGAATCAAACCGTCCCGGGTGTGATTCGGGCCAATGTCGAACACCGATACCACTTGACCACAGAGGCGATTATAAACAATCAAGTAGATATATTACGCTCAGTGGCGTAGCCATCGAAGGGTCGAGTGCTGTGCACCAGCGCCACGGAGCTCAAGAGGCCCTCTAATTTAACCTAAGCTTTGAAAGGAGTTAGCTATAGTTATTAATGATAAGTGAAAGCGAATAAATGACAAGTTTTACATCTCAATTTAGATTAGATTTAACAGAAATAAATTCTGTAAAAAACTAAGATAAGAAAAACTAAAACAAATATTAAATTTTAATTTTCTAGTTTTTAATCTTAAATAGCTCATTTTATATGTAATTTTAGTAAATTAGTTTAGTTTGTACCAACACAATTGCCACCATATTTTGTCTTGATGGTAAAATATCCGCTATATACAAAACCTTTATTTTACTTTCATCATTTATGTACTTCATCAGACTTTACTTAATGCTGATCTATATTCTTTGCTACAAACAGGAAGATTAAGTGATATTCAAAAAATCTTTTGCCAAAGTCAAATACGTATATTCGTATGCTACGTAACAATGATACACAGTGATAGCTTTAGATGTTTAAATTAAATTATTTTCCCTCTAGCTTGTCTATTTGTAAGGTTTTCCAACTCTCATATTGGTCCACTTTATTTTAAATTTATTATAAGACTTTCTTCTAATATAGTAGTAAAAGGTACCTCTTAGACATTAGCTTTTTATAACATTAAATATTATATAGCATTCATTTTAAGCACTTTGGTAGGTTTTATTAAATAATTAATTCCCTTATAATTGTCAAAATATATTTAAGTCCATAAAAGCAATTATTATTCCTATAACAAAATATTTTTATTAGTCTATCATTTTTGCTTTATTGTATTGGAGCCCGGGGAGCTAATTGCTAGCTAAATGTATAGTCATGAGGACCTGTTTTGATGGAGGAGGAAAAAAGGTTATGCGATATTTAGCGGGGAGGGACGTCTTTAAGCTAAAAAATAGTCACTTGATTATCTATGAGCCCCTGAGATATTATGTAATATTGTTTAATATGCCTTATGTGTCTTCTATTACTAAAATATGTCAATCTGTCAGTTTGCAATAATAGATGATGAAGATTGGTGATTTGTTGTTTAATTGTTTCTGATCCTCTCACTTCCTTAAATCATACTAAAATTGTCACATTATATAAATATACACTGATTGGCATGCAATAAACCCACCGTATCTTAATCTCACGTGCTCGAGCATTTTAAGCTACTGATTTTTTAAGACAGACTACTCTACAGGCGCGGCTCCATATAGAGTTTATATTATATAATCTGACGTCCTCGAGTAACTACCCCTGGTCTCCTCTACTACTAAGCGATTGGCATACAAGTCACTATGGCCAACTGTACGTCACCGAGAAACCGTTCCACAAGTTGGTGTTCAGAAGTAGACGGTGAGGTTCATGTGCTCCGCTACCGCTGCATTGGTAGCCTCGGTCACTTCCCGGGACTCGGTCTCCTGTTCATTATATTCACTAATTAAATACTTATTCACTGGCAAATTGTTGACGATAAAAAAATAACAATACAGTACTTTTATCTCACGAAGCAACTTGTGCCTCACGTTTCTTTATAATGCAAGAATGTCCATCGAAGCCCGCCACCTTCACATTATACGTGGCCGCCACTCGAGAACCTTTCCGCTTCATCTTCGTTCTACGAGGTATGTGCCCCATAAAATGTAAGAAGGTATTAATTAAATTATAACGTATGAGTACGGATATTTTGATAGTTCCGCATTCGCGTCTCGAAAGTAAAAAGTCAAGCGCTCTAGCACTCGCACTTTGCCATTGCATTTGTACGCTGAGTTAACACAAGTATCTTCGTGAGATGTAAGTAGTGTAACTTCGTGTGAGGTGTGCACCTGCGCGGTGTCGTCCCAGCTGAGTTTCTTGACCCGCGCCGGAATGGTGGCGCTGGGCCAGGCCACGCCGGAGCGGCCTGCGCCCACGCCGCCCACGTGGTCGGTCAGCTGCGCCACTCCCGCGCCCACGTGGTCGCCCGCCGGCAGGCCCACCCCGTGGCTGTGGTCAATCCGCGCGCCGCTGGGGCTCACGCGATTCTTCCCAACGCTACTGCGCTGAGATTTTGTTCCTGAAAGATTTTAGATAATTAAGCAATAATTAATAATTTTATTAAATCATTTATTTGCAAGTATTCGTAAATTTGTTACAAGGTTATTTTAGTATGTATCTGTTATACAAAACATTGGTGTATAAATATTTTATATAAATATTAATATCGTCTGTCTTAATAAATAAATTGTAACTTAAAACTGATTAGATTATATTTAAAATTAATTAGATTCAATCCTATATATCGTAAATTACCAACGTTTCCAGGCCTAGCCACTCAGAAGAAGAAACTGTCCTACAATAAGAGTGAAGTTGTCTCTACGTACTGGGATTCCTTTAATCATGTATAGTAGGTACATCTTAAATGTAATCAAGTAGGTACATAGATTTAATAATACTTCAAAATTGATACGATTCCAAGAAAGCAGTGGGAATATTAAAATTTTGGGATACGATTATAAACATATATATGTTGCACTAAGAAAAATCTATTTACAAGATTTTAGTTGTATCAATGTGATTTTTTTTTCATGGTATTAATGAAGATCTATTTGTCTAGACAGATAGAGAGTGTCTAGAAGATAATTCTTATCTTTCAACTCCATATTGTATTAGGATTTAACGGATTTTTTAACAACATTATGCTGTATCTTATAGAGTTAGCTAGTTCAATAATATACGAGTATAATTAGTAGCACGTTGTTCTGCACACGTTTATATGGAGAAGTTAGCAGCTCTACTCAGTGGACCATGTTCGTAAGTGTTGAACTAGTTGTTACCAACGTTTGCTCATATGGGTGTGTGTGTGTGGGGTGCCAAGGTTTTTATTTACTACTAACTATCTTTCTAAAGGATACCTACTATTAGCCTAAGTTCCTCCTTGTAAATTAAGTTGTCAGTACCAGTAAAAGACTTTAAATCGGTCCAGCCGTTGCTGCGATTATTTGCAATAACTAGACAAACAAAAGTATTAAAAATATAGTTTTATTATTTATTATTAGAGACACTTCAATCGGGACACTGCTCCAGGCCGAGTTATCTCACAGGAGATATCCTTCGGCGGGAGTCGTAGGCCCAAAAGTTAATTTTGAGTTTAGTTTTTAGTCATTTCGGACACTCTGATTTACCCGCAAGTCAAATAGAGCTGTAGAAAGCAAGAAGTCTTTTTGGCCTTTACGGCTATATTTGCTCCTTGTAATTAATGTGGTGGCAGGGTAGAATCACACCACTCCATGTATGTTCGCAGGTAGCGTAAAAAGCGGTCAAGGCTCCGTACTGGAAGGGGGCAGCAGCGCCTCCCGGAGACAACACAGTCTGTAACTAACATACACCGCGGTCTCCAACCCGCCTGTCCAGCGTGATGACCATGGAAAATGCTCCCCTATACACTGGAGGAGGCATTCAACAGTGAAGTGTTGTAGGCTGACGAATAAATCGCCCATGACTATTAACAATGTCGGATGTAAAAAATTGCTCGCATATTTTTACTTATTTTGAGCAGATCGTGAAATTTGAGATTAATGTTGCACAAATTGGTCTTATTCCGTAAAATACATATAGGCGGTATTTAATGTGTAAGTTAATTTACATTTTCTTCCGCTCTCCTGTAAATTTGCTGTTTTTTACATCCAACATTGTTAACAGTCATAGGCGAAGTGTATGATTTAAAAAGAGTAGAGATGCTACCGGGCGCGTCGTTCCGCAGCTCAAGGCTGGAGCAGGAGGCGGCCAGGATGCTGCTGGCGCCGGCCGACACGCTGAGCAGCGAGCCGCCGCCGCCCTTGTCGCCCGCGCCCAGCCCTCCCGCCGCCACACTCCGCTGACCGTTCACCGCCACCGCTCCTGCCTTTTCGGGGGCTTGTCTTTTGCGCCTATAATGACAATTGTTGATGTCATATGTATAACACAATATAAATTCTATATCGGTATTAGGTAACAATATAATTTGTTCAGGGATATATTTTTTAATTGATTTAATATATATCGCAAGATCGCCACCCATCTCGTAGCGTCGCGCCGTCGAGCGTCCCCGCCTGTGTGTGTGGGGCTACTCACAGCCGGCACAGGTAGAGCGCGAGGGCCAACAGCGCCAACAGCAGCAGCGCGAGCGCGCCTCCCAGCCCGCCCAGCAGAGCCGCGCCGCCGCCCGCCTCCGCCGCCCCGCCCGCCTCCGCGCGCCACACGCGCACCGCCACCGGCACCGACGACTGGACAATAATACCACATTCTCACCAACACACACGAATCTTAAATTAAAATATAAATCTTCATCACACAATAGCCTATTGGATATCAATTGGTGTGATGACTCTCTTCACATCATTGATATCCAAATCAACATGATGACTAGAAAAATGTGACGAAATTATTTTTGGCACATAGAAAATCAGTTGATCCACGAGCCATCCCTGAAATATATTCATATACAATCGTGATAATAATGTTAGAAGACTTAGTTTCAGAGATCTCAAAACATGAAGATTTGATGAAAACTCGATTTTTGAGAATCGAGGTGACAACAATAGCTTCCTCACTTTTGAAACTTAGCGGAAAGTTGTAAAAGTTATATAGATTTTTCGGGACTAGAAAAGGGTACGATATTACCGACCTGTCGCGGTGGCGAACCCGAGTCGACGGCAGTGGCGACCACGTGCAGCACGCTGCTGTTGAGCGACTGCAGAGCGCTCGACTTCAGGAACACCTCGCCCACGTCATTCACGAAGAAGTACCTGCGCGGGAAATACACCTTGTACACTTCTCACATAAACTAAACAAAAGATCAATAAAATGTCGGTGTAGTTTGCGATAGATAGGGCTAAATGTAATGAATGTGGAGGAAGCTAGGCAAGTATGTAGGAGTCGTGACAATTGGCACTCGATACTCTCTGCCAACTCCGTAAGAGACTTGGCGTGAAGATAATATGTATGTAAATATAATGAAACAACTTTCTTGTAAATTATCACATAGTATAAAGCACAGTCGTTTCGATTATGCCTGTCTTTATGTATGCTTAGATCTTTAAAACTACGCAACGGATTTTGATGAGGTTATTAACAAAAAGAGCAACTTAAGAGAAAGGTTTATAATATTATGTATAATGTAATAGAGAAACACTGATAATTTTAGAGGTTTCTGATGTGATGTCTGTGACAAACGTTCTGTGGCAGCATCAGTTATGCACCCGTGCGAAGCCGGGGCGGTTCCTATATATGTTATGGAACATTAGCAGATTTATATTAAATATGTATATCAAGTTAAATATTTGAACGCCACCTTGTGGTAGGTTATTATTGCATTGAATATAAACATGATGACGCAAAAAAAAATATTACATTTCACCTCAATTTTTTACCTCACAATAGGATCAATTGATATATAGATATTATAAAAAATATCCAGATCCAACCTGACAAGGTTGTTCGTGGTTACCATAGTATGTGTGAAACTCAGGGCAACGACTGACGGTTGGTGTTTCTTAGATTACACAAAATAGCCTTGATTAGGTGTGTTGGGCCGTTGTCCTTACGGCAAAATTAAAATATGTCGCCGTCTTTATTCACCAACTATTTGGCGGCATGTGCCTTCGCAACTGGTTTGTTTATTATTTTATTTGTCCTAAACCAATGTATATTCATTATAGGCAAAAAACTGGATGGATATTTCAACATTTACATATCGCTTTTTCTGATTACGAACCTTAAAAGCGATCGATAGATATAAAGAAATTCCTAAGGTGATGTCAACTCTGGAAATATTGGAGCCTAAGACTTTTTCCATCGCGTCATATTTTGTCATCCATCTATCGCATGTCGCATTATAGCCTGCCGTGACGTTGTCACTTGCATCGTGGTTGGTACTGACCTGGCGTCGGGCCCGGAGAGGTGCAGGGCGAGCCTGTCGCGCGTGTCCCCGTCGAAGGCCTGCAGGCGGCCGGCGCGCACGCCCGCGCCGCCGTCGCCACTGCCGCCGCCCCCCGCGCCCCCCGCGCCGCCCTCGCCCGCTTCCACCGCGAACTCGTAGTGGGCGTGCCGGAACCGCGGCTCCCACTCGTTCACGTCCACTACCGTTATGTTGATTGATGCTGTATCGTTCTGGAAAACAATATTCAAATATACAGTATTCAAGGTTACTTGGTACTGAAGCATACTACCAGGTATAGGTATTATACTTCAGTACCAAGTAACCAATCGGGTCTTGTAATGGTAGAAACAATCAATGAAGTACATACCTACCCAAACACACACAAACCCGAAGGCAAGCTCGTAGACATTCAATAACATCACGCTGGATGTGTGGTAGCGGTTGCCTTACAAAGTCGACGAATCACAAGGCTCGGGTTCGATTTCCGGCGGGCGTTTGTGTGATGAAGACGTTCGTATTTATTTCTGGGTCTGGGTACTTATCAAATTTATTTTGGTATTTATAAATGTATTTCTATGTATAATATCGTTGACAAGCACCCATAAATCAAGCAAATAATTTGCTTACTTTGCGGTTAGATCAATATGCGTGATTTGTTCAGGAATATTTATTAATTTATTTAATATCTTTGGTGTTCATAGACGGCGTGTATTTCATAAAACCAAGAAACCCGTCTGCTTGACTCTGTCTTCCTGCTTATTGCTGCCTTCTAAAAGTATAAAGAAATGATTGACTTACCGCGACTCCATCCGTGACCATGACCTGGTAGTAATAAGAGTCGGCCATCTCGTAGTCGAGAGGCTTCCTCAGCACCACTTCCCCGGCGCTGTTGATCGCAAACTTTTCCAGGAAGCTGCGCTCCGACACGTAGAACTGAAGGGGATGCTGCGAAAATTAACACATTTTACAAGACGAACAGAAACGCAAAGTGGCTAAAGGTACTGTAAGATTGTAAAAGATGATCGTCACCAGCAAACACTAAAAACAGCGGTGCGCGACTGCGACATTGAGATGCTTGCTTATACTCATACAATTTACAAGTTAGTAGCCCTCTGAATTCGGCAGTGGCAACCATTAAATAAATAAATATCCCTGGGCAAATCACACATATTGATCCAACCCCAAAATAAGCAAATTATTTGCTTGTGTTTTGGTTGTCTGTCAACGATATAATACATAGAAATACATATTGTATAAATACCAGGATAAATTTAATAAATACCTAGACCAAGAGATGCGAAAGAATGCGAAAATCTATGTTCATCACACAAACGCCCGCCCCCGTCGGGAATCGAATCCGAGCCTCACTACTTGTCCACGCGGTAACGCAACTACGCTACAACTCGGCCAACGAGACTCTCATTGATAATGTGGTAGTGTGGTAAAGTTATGTGTCTCGCGTCTCACTCCTCCTTCCCCTGCCTCGCAAAAGCAGGGATCGCCAGGGTTAAAGTCCCATCTCCTTTCTCTTTGACCTATCCTACTCAAATGGTAACCGTTCATCCTTCAGCATACACTGATACTCCTCCCTCACCTGGCCAGCTCGAGTGGTGACCGCCGTCAGCACAGTCCCAGGCGCAGCGTCCTCCGGCACGCTGACGCTGTACTGCCTTCGCGTGAAACGGACTCCTCCTTCCCCGCGCCGTACTGTTAGTGTGGCTAGTGCGTATCGATCAGGGTTATCTACTTGCGTCGCCTGTAAATAAATAAATATCGTCACGCCCATATATCCTCGAAATTGTAGGCAGAGGTACATACTAGTATGCGCCCACGATTAGGTCTCATGATGTGATGGGTGGCAATTCCGTCACCAATCGGGCACAAATCCAATCCCAGGCAACGTTATGTTTTTTAGAAAAACTGATAAAATTCATACTTAGAACAATTTGCCCGACCCAGGAGATGAACCCGGGACCTCTCGCGTCAAAGTCGGACACTGAAACCACTCGCCTGTAATATGACATATTACGTTACCACGACTTCAAAGAAAAAAATAACTTTTATGTTCGGTTCGAACGCTTCGGACTTTGGAAGACATATTCTGAAACGTAAAATACATTCTACAAGTTTCTGACTTGCAGTCTAATAATTATTTATTAAAAGATGTCGACGTCGGCCATTGGATTCAAACCAGCTATTCGTCTACGCTCCGTGTCGAGGCCTTGGCGATCACTATGACACAGGTATTAAGTAAAAATATTTATACATGCATTGGTATTTCAAAGCATGAAATAGGCGGCGTCTCTTCGAGTTTTTCAAAACACATATATAATTATCTGTATATCCTATTGAAGGTCAGACGGTACTTCACTACAGAACAGTTGCTTCAGTTGTGTCAAGCACAGCTTCGGTCTTGCATGGAGTACTTTTGCCACCCTAGGGATGGATCAGCCAAATACCAACTGACTGCTTTAGACTTGGTGGAAAAACGAGCTAAAATACTTATTAGTAACCCTGCCCTGACGAACGCTAAACTGCAGAATCTTGAACATCGGTGCATGGTATCTCGTCTGTCAGTCGTCTATAGAATACATTGCGGTGAATGTGCGAAGGAATTACACGACCTAATTCAACCAGCCTCATTCCACCACCGGGACATAAGACGTGGGTGGTCAATCCACTCTTTTGTAGTTGACATTTCACCAATCCGCACGAAGCGATTCGGTTCGTCTTTTTTATTACGAACGGCTAAGGAGTGGAATTTGTTGCCTGCGTGTGTATTCTCGGTACAATATAATTCAGCTATCTTTAAGGCCAGAGTGAATAGGCTATATCTAGGTAGGGATGATCCATCTTTGACCGCATCGTCACTTGACATCAGTTGAATGCCGACCTATTTTTTGTAAAAAAAAATAATTATAATAAAAGTGTAAACCTTAATAACAATGGTGACGGGCAGCGCGTGGGCGAGCAGCTGGTCGGTGACGACGGGCACGCCCGAGTCCCGCAGCAGGCGCACCAGCCCCGCACCCGCACTGTCCCCGTCACGCGCTTCGTAGAACAACGGCGCGTTGATGCCCAGGTCCTGGTCTGCGGCCGAGATGGGCCCTGGAGACGTCTCTAGAATTGTTCCCTGATAAATATACGTCTTCATACAATAAACTGGAAAATGTTGAATAGATGATATTTTACCAAAAAATATATAATTTCTGTATGCATTATTTGAAAGACATTTTACATAGATATGTTTTTGATTAGCCAGTGAAGACTGGTGTTATGGTGGCAAACATTTACACTAATCTAAGTGAGCCTCCATGAATTTAACATCTGATTAGAAGGCACAGTTCAAGCTACAAATAAAATTGTGATCACCTTATTCAACGTAATCATAGCATTTAGCTGGACTTCTATTTGCTTCTGTTCGAAGTAAAAATCGACTAATTATTTCCTAATTGTACTGCGGATATTCGTTAGAGTACATAAAATATTTTTTAATAAAATTTTGTATAAGTAGATATGGCTGACGTTTTTACATGAGACGACATAGAGATAAAACAACCAGACAGTTCTCTGGTAGTGGACGGCAAAGGATACGCTACCTGAAGTGCTACATTTCCGACCGACGCACTAAGAATCAACGCCATGACGGCCGAAATATTCAAGACGGTTTCGATATGAGTCTGTAAAAGTCTGTGTCATCAGAGGGCTTATGATGGACGTTCAATGTAGCGGGCTTACCCTCTTACATTTACATAAATGGACGACAAACGGCCTAGCTTAAAAATATTGTAGTTAAAAATAGCGATGCTCCTCAGTACAACTTACCTCAGAAGCATTAGCCGGCAGCACCGCGGTGTAGTGGTCGTAAGTGAACTTGGGGTTCTGGTCGTCGGCATCCAGTACCTCGACGCTGAGGGTGGTGTCGTTATACTGTGGAGGGGTGCCCGAATCCTGCGCGCGTAGGGTGACGGTAAAGTTCCGCACTCGCTCGAAGTCCAGCGGCTTCTTCACCACCACCGTGCTGTCCAGCTCGCTCGCGAATCCCACGTAATCCTGTCAATTATTTAGGTACACCTTAAGGAATACTGTTAGCTTGTGTGTTATACTACATAATCATAGTAAAAAATTGTATAAAATGTCAGATGATGATGCAGAGATGGTCAGATGTTATGACATTTTTTTAATGTTTGTACTAGGCTTCCAATGATGACTCTATTGACTCTTTAATGGATTTCTCTTAATATTTACAAAGGTATGTAAATTGTGTTTTTTATATTATAGGTGGCAATCCGGCAGGTGGCCATCTGTTGGACTTATTGGATTATGGGAATTCAGAACACAGATATACTCCGGTGAAATTGGGACGGGTGGCGGTGCTGCGTGGGTGTATACGTGGCGCAGCTGGTACGTGTGAGGTTACCGAGTGGGCGGAGGGCAGCACGGAGTAGCGCACGGTGGCGTGCGGGCCGGGCTGGTCGGGATCGGCGGCGGGCGCGGCCAGCACGCGCGTGCCGGCCGCCGCGAGCTCAGACACGCGCGCGCGGTACGGCGCGCCACGCCACGCCGGCGCGTTGTCGTTCACGTCCCACACGCGCACCGACACCGGGATCACGAAACTCTGTACATACCGTTTGCATTCTGTTATCCATTTAGAAAACAAAAAGTGTAAACTGGTCAAATAGAGAATTTACGATGAGTAATATTTTATTAAATATGAAAAACTTGTACTAAAACATGTGCACTTGTAAAAAACAAGAGAATTATATTTTTTGTTATTTTTCAAGATGTGAAAAATTGCAATATAGGGTGAATTTGAGATAAATATGAATGTCACTATAGTATGTTCCAGTTTGTGCCAAAATACATTGCATCACCAGGCTAAGTTCCTGAGACATCGCTGTTATTATATATATCACTCTCACTGACACCTTGACCTTTTACTAGGTGACAAAATTACGCAACAGCTCGGCCGGATTGGTACCACGTCTTACGTCCTATTCCTGCCACAACAGTGTCAGCTCTTGCATGAAAAGTAGTCGGTAAACTTAATTTTATACGTGGCCCAATATGCCGACCCCTGTTGGCAACATGTTTGGAGTCTGCCTATATAAGTACTGTGTATGTCTTCTATAAGGGAATTTGCCTATCAATGCTATAAAACATAATGATTTACTGGGTCTGTTACGAACGGCGACATATGATTGAAATTTGTATGATTGTAATTTGATTATGTTTAAAAATAAGAATGTTTAGAA